>VUQI01032094.1:3493-19437 GCA_015106735.1 Paratilapia polleni | reverse complement strand
TACACATATATTTATATATATATATATATATATATATATATATATATATATATATATATATATATATATATATATATATATATATATATATATATATATATATATATATATATATATATATATATATATATATGTATATATATATATATATATATATATATTATAAAAGTGTATCGTACTTTTATTAAAAGTCACTAATTCAGTGATGCTCATATCTGATATGATGCAGGTTTTTTTCCTGACTGCAGCTGGTAAATGTGTCTTTGTGCTTTCCGTGTGGGTGGATTATTAAATATTAAGTATTATCATTAATAGTTCAGGAAGTGGTTGTTCTATAAATGTTTATTTCATGATAGTTAAAAGGATAAATTGCGTTTATCTGGAAAATCATCTATCACTATCTGAAATTGGCTGTAAACAAAGTACCAAACTTGTCTGAAAGAGAAAATGTTATATGTTAATTGTAGGCCCCCTTTTTGCCATAAATTTGCTTGTTATAAACTTCAATGATTGTTTATAGCAGGTTTTCAAAGTGATAAGGGGGCTCCATTGGTGTGCCATAGAGCCAGTGCTGGAAAACTATGGAGTTGAAAAGGATTTATGTAAGGAAAATAAGTGAAAGCTTGTTGGTGCTCTTCTTCTGAGCATTGTTTCATTAAAATTCAACTTGGATGTTAATTTATTGTTAATGATTGTTAAAATCTTCTGTAGGAGTGGGGCATATGAACAGTTTTTCGCTTCTAGATGTATATAAATATAGTGGCTTAGATCAGCCATTTAAACTGTTGTTTTGTAATCAAGAAATCTGATCATTGTAAATCAGATTCAGAATGTAATCAGCCCATTGAATGTGAATCATCAGTTGTTATCAGCCGAATACATATTGTCAGTATCCGCCCTCCTCAACCTACAAGCAGGCTCAACAGGAGGTTATCATCCATTGTAATTGGTGACAAACTGACAGACTATGTAGGAGACATCTAGCAGTTGTGCAAAAAGGTGCATGTCAAATCTTCAGTGGGAAATGTTGTCATAAGGTAGAAGACAAAGTTGTGTAACACAATGTGAAAGGGTGTGTTTTGACCGAAACTTGACTTGCTGCTTTAACACTAGAACCGCCAGAATTCCAAACCTCCTAGAATTGCCAGAGGGGATTCGTTTTGGCCCCATCCTGCTAGAGCAGCAGTAAAGGCAAAATATTAATTTCTTGAAGCTAAGTTGTTAATTTTCATCAAATTTTTCTAATTCTGAGTTAAGATTTGACAAAATAAATATTCAAGATGAATTCTGAGGTGTTTTATTAGTTTTAGTGATGATTTAGATTATTTCATTACAGATTGTGAAGTTAAAATATATATTAGAATTCACTAGTTAGGGTTGGATCAGGTGACCCTGAAGCATCCCTTAGTTAGGCTGCTGGGGGCTTCCCATGATGCAATAAGCATTTCTTCTTCACTCACCTCTTTTCACTCTCTGTGTGTTTATACACCACTGTTGCATTTAATCATTAGTTTTTATTAAACGCTGGCTCTCTCCCATAGTGTGTCTTTTGTGCTGTCTCCATCTGCTCTCTTCTGTCGCAGCAGATGGCTGCCCCTCCCTGAGCCTAGTTATGCTGGAGGTTCTTCCTGTTAAAAGAGAGTTTTTCCTTCCCACTGTCGCCAAGTGCTTGCTTATAGGGGATCGTCTGATTGTTGGGGTTTTCTCTCTAATACTGTAGGATCTGTACCCTACAATATAAAGTGTCTTTATAGCAACTGTTAAATGTTGGTTTGGCGCTATATAAATAAAGTTGAATTGAATTGAACTGAACTAATAAACAAAGGGTACAACAAACAACACAATAGCTAACACATCTAAATAATTTCATTATTATAGAAGAAAAAAATTATGGAAAAGTTAAAAATTTATTTTGGATAATGTGTGGTATTAGTTACTCTAAAATAAAGAAGGTATTAAAAAAATGGAGTGCTCACTGTGAAACAGATTGAACAGCTCATTGCGTACATTGTAAAATTGACCTCACAGTTGGCTACAACAAAGTAAGAAACACATTCTAATAAACTAATTATTGTAAAAGTACAACATTCAAAGTTTATCACACCACCTACAATTGCCTCTGATCACCGGATCTGCAGCCTCTCATCCACTGTCCACCTCAGTCTTCAGCCCTGGTCCTCAGGCCTGAAACCCGTCTGATTCGGCTGCTGTGCTGCACATTTCACTCTTTATTTACTTGGATTAGTTCTCCACACTCTGGACTCTCTGTTCAGTACAGCTATGGTTCCCCAGCTGTTCTGCACAGCCAGCAACCCGCCTGGTTCTCCACGCGTTCTCTCACAGACTCCCCCCCTCTGACCCGCTCTGACCCGGCTCAACATCCTATCCACGACCCGTTCAGCCCTGCAGTAATTATTCATCTTTTATCTAACTACAGTCCCCTATATATTTATTTATCAATCACATTTAGCTAGCTCTGGCTCATGTTATAGCAGCCTTCATATCAAAATGTGTGTAAACAATAAGTGTTGCTAGGCAACCCAGCATGCAGCAATAGATGTTTTACAAAATCACCCCAAAGAACCCAACCCACAATGGACCAAAACCAGCACTGACAGCTGATGTATTTGTTCAGTTGCCCAACCCTAACATTAACAATGCATGGAGAGCAGTCTCTGTGTGTTTATGTGTGTGTGTGTGTGTGTGTGTGTGTGTGTGTGTGTGTGTGCGCACCCCTGAATAGTGGAGTAGCAGATGATTTTTGCTTCAGGGCCCCCCAGCAGGACAACCCAGCCTTCCCCACTGGACTTTGCTGTATTGATTTTGCAGTGCACCCAGTTATCAGCAATTCCTTTCATATGAAGACCCAAAGAAATGATGCCCAAACCCATGAAAGTGAGACCCACATTCGAATAAACATGAATTTACATTATTAATGGTAATACTGATGTCATTATTGGTATTAATTCAAAATTCAGCACAGAGCTTACAGGCAAAATGATCACATATCTAGCTCCCATCTACAAATACTTGAAATAACCTCTTAACAACACATTTTATCATAATGCTGTTTTGTACACTGAAAGAGTTACGTACTGCGATGCAGTAATATTAAGCTCCAGGACAGTCTAAGCTTGCCCATGGATTTGTTACATGCAGTATGTCAACCTTGACCCAAGTTAATTAGAGCTCTAAATATGTACAGCCTGACTCTAATTACACACTGTGCACTGACTCCACTAACAACTCAACTAACCTAATCCTAAGTCTTTAGGACCCAATAACACAAACTGGCTGGCTTTCAAATGCACACAGATCCTCTGACACCAACAAAAGCTAAAGAAATAATTCCGGATTTACACTGCAAACCTGCTCATCAAATACACAGAAACACACACACAAATACACAGACACACAACACTACCGGCTCTCCAGGCGGACTTCACCTCCCACACATATTACTTTGGCAGTGATGGAACAGCAGCATCTCTCCCAAGAGAGAGGAGCAATACAAGGCAAAGAAGTAGCAAGAGAGACAAGGAGGTGTTAGTCTCTCAGATTAAAACACTAAATATACCAAGATGTACAAGATATTTGTTCTTTGTTTCCATCTGTCTATAATTCCTGCCTACTGCCCTCTATTCAACAAGATTTATTGTCTTCAAAGTTCAAGAATATTGCCACTGCAACTAAACAAAAGGCTGCCATTTTCCCTTAAGAGCTATAGATGAAACCCTGACAAAGCTCAGTTTACACTTATTTTCAGATCTTTCTTGCCATAATTCATGCTATATATCACCACAATGAATAGCAGGGCTGTATATGCATGACTGTCACTGCAAGTTAATACACAGGGAATTAAACCAGAAATTGGTGATGTTTGTTTTTTGCAGTGCATTTCTGCCATACCTAATGATGACCACATATGCAATTTGCCTTCACTTGGCATGTACTCTTTCAACTGTAACAGAAAAATTCAGCCACATCTTGAAATATTTAGCTCAACACACCATCTAGATGAGGTGTGCTAATGCTCATCATTCATGAGCTTGTTTCTATTGTTTTCCTGTATCGTGCCATTTACCCTAGCACGCATTTTGTTCTTAGGATTGTATATCAATTCATTACATAAAGAAAATACATTTAAAAAATGTCCTCAGGTATTTAGATACAATATAGAATATAGAAATAATTCTATTATTTCTTTCTAGAAAAAGCAACTATCACAGTCATAGTCTGGATTTGGTTTTGTTTGTTTAGAGTAAAGCTACACATAAATGATACCTCCTCTTCTTAATCCTCTCACACTAAATCCCTCCATTATTCACCTCATCTAAAAATGGCTATTACCTCAACTTTTAAGCCCCCCTTAAGCAAAACGGTTTTTATTACAGCAAAGCTGAAAGTCCCATCATTATTTCAAGTATTGTTGAAATGCAACCTTGGGAGTCTGAAATAATGCTAAAAGGTGAGAAATATATATGATTTATGCACTTTTAATATTGCAGTTCATAAAGATGGGCAGAATACAGTAAAATAAAACAGTCACTCCCTATTCTACCTCTCAATCTGCAGGATTTACCTGCTGCTCCAGAAATGTTAAACTAATGATGAAAGGCAACCTTAATCTTTTGCTCATCTCTGAATCAGATGGGACATATTATTAAAGGGTCTTTTCCTTATTGTCTGCCATATATACAATGGTGGATGCATTTGCACAAGTAATCCCTTTGAGCCAAAAGCTCAGACTTCAGACTGCTCTTAACACGGACTTTCAGGCAGCTTTTTCTACTCTTAGTTCTGTATGCTGTTAGTGAGAATATCCTTAATATGGTCATCTCAGACATTTTTTCCACACAGTGGATAAACTGAGGGGTGGCATCGAGGCCCAGTAAAAGATAAAAAAATGACTATTTTGAACAAATGAAAGTACTCAAGTAGAGTCCAATAATAAAAACACAGAGCTATAAATGAGCGTATTACATCATCTTTAATACGGAGGTGCGTCCTACCTATGGCCATGAAGTCCTCGTGGTCCCAGGCTTGCAGCTGTGCTAAGGGGCCGCTGTACAACAGCAGGCCATCAGCCACATCCGTGATGAACTCCAGCGACACATGGCTCTCGAAACAGGGCATCATGGGAGGAAACCAGGCATAGCCGTTGCCATGGAAACTGTGCTTGTTCTGCTGGCATTCAGGCCCCTCAAACTGAGCTGGGCATTGGCACCTTGGGACGAAGAGGAAATCAAGAGGCAAAATGACATGAATTAGTGAATGCAATAAAGAGATGACTCAGATTTTTGCACCACTTTGTGAAAATTCAGTTAAAGAACTATTCTTTCTCACCCCTTTTTGAACCTTTTACCATATTTAGCTCTTTCAAGTATTTTTGCAGCATGTCTGCACTCACTGTGTCTAAGTCTAGTTGTTTTCTCCTCTCAGACTGAGCTCCCCTTCGGCTATCTCTCTCTCATTTCGTATGTTTCACTGATGCAGATGTTCTCATTAGTGGCAAAACCACAGGGAGAATCACAACATCACTAGGAAACTCCTCTCTCTGTGTTTCCACATATTCAAGTACTCATTTGTACCAATACTTCCTGTCAAAATTTCACCTCTCACCTTCTCTCTTTGGCAGAACTTCATCCTTTGGATTACAAATACCAGGCCCTCTTTTTCCTTTTAATCTATACCCACTTGTTCTAGCAGATCTTTTTTGGCCATGTGATCAAACTACCAAATGAGTAAAAATAATAAGGAAATCTCTCTATGACACAGAAAATATCTAACTCGACTGCTTGTAATCACGAGTCATCAAAGTGGCTGAGAAAAATGCACAACCAAGAAGCAGAATTTACCCATAAATGTTAGGGGGAAAAAAGCAGCCAACAACAACAAGAGCATATTATTACAGCTATCTGTTTTCCTCACCTTTTCAGAGTGTGGATTTACCTTCTAAACTACATATTTCTGAATCAATCTCTCTTATTTATCCGATTCTCTGTATTTTTCGTTTTAAACCTTTCATCTTTTCTTGTTTAGTGGTTGTATATGAATCTCATGGGAAAGCCCTGGATTTTTTTCAGCAAAATGAAAACTCCCTTCTCTCAATCCACATGTTGCCAGCAATTAAGAAATATACAAATTGTACAGCCTCCTTCCTTCCCAGCTATATACACACAAACACAACAGCTCAGAGTAACAATGTGTTTCTCCAGGGGAATTCTCCTGTTCCTAATAAGTGAGTTTTTTATTGGTTTATGTTATTCGCACTGCAACTGCCTCTCAAGATATTCTGAGTCTGAGCCTGGTGGATCCTACAAGCCCACACAGGATGTGTATTTCCACCATTATGTGTTTGCATTCACACATCTCCTTAGTGTTCTGCAGACAGCTCATTTCTCATCCAAATGTTCCTTCATTCTCTTCCTCATTTTTCTGCCTCTGTGCTTGTCCAGAATTGAAAGAGGACACGTGAATGCATGCACACACAAACAAACAAATGCAGCCCATATACAATAAATGACACCCATAAATAAAGGAGGCATGTGTCACTTCACTGCCTTCAGACGCAGAAACACAAGTAGACAAACATGTTAGAAGAATGGTAATGTAATATATAACAGCACGTTGCACTCTGCCACAAGAGGAGAAATGCTGACTTGCTAACATTGGCCAATCGTAAAGTTCAGGAAAGTTCCAGGAATCACCAGAGGCCAGATGTATAAATGATGTGTACAAACACCATGCATGGACCTTTTTCCACAGGAAGAATGTGAAATGCAAATGCAAAAAGAATGCACATGCACATTTGAGTCTTTGTGGGTTCTACACAGCTTTATTCATCTGGGCTCTGCTTTTGTTCACAGCTTGAGGAAAGATGATCTGCTTGGATTCACTGTAAGTGCAGTAATGGGGCGATTAATAATTACCCAACATTAAATGTCTTATTAAGGTGATGTAACTGCTTTTTCAACTAGAAGGGCACTCTGAAAGTGCATATCTTCACCAAAGCCAATGTCCAATTTTGCAATTTTAATGGGGACCGATTATGCTCTTTCTACCCCCATATTTATCACTAGAGTAGCTTTGCATGATTTAACTTAAGAAACATTTTGAACTCATTCTGTAAACTTGCTAAAAAACACAATTTGCCATTCTTATTTGGAAATGCCACCTTCAAACCCATCTGTGCAGGTTTCTGGCACATTTGCTTTGTTTTTCATCTTGCACTAACAACCCTTGGCTTTGTGTTCCATGGAAGAAAAGTTTCCTCCATGCACCAATAAGGATTTTGCAATACTTCAAGCAACAAAGGTAAGAAAAGTAAGAAAAGCAAATAAAAGTAAGAAAATAATTAAGTGTTTTTTAATACCTTTATATTTAGTTGTTACTTATTGCTTTTTCCATAGGCTTTTAAAAGTCATTCAGACTCAAAGGTTATGTTGGTATGTATGATTAGAGGTACCAAGAAAACATGTATTTCCATTTTAGTGATGTCACCCTAATTCTCTGGGCACAAGACAATCCGAGACACAGTTTTACACAATTGCGAAGCCCTCCAATCCTCTTATGGCAGCTTTGTTTTGCTCATTCGTTGTCTGCTGGGAATTGTGTTTGTTAACGCTGGGCCGGGAGCCATAATCCCACTCCTCCCCTCAACCCCCTCACTTCCCAGATCCCATTATTAATCCCAGTGCCTCGATTATCTGCATGTTCTTCCTTCAATCTTGGACCGTAATCTGTTTGTGTGTGTTTGTATGTGTCGGGCTGGGGTCATATCTCAAAGCCCCTGGAGCAGAAAGCTATCTTACAGCCATTCTATCTTTTATTAACTCTTATCTTATCTGCATGTGTTATTTCTTCCCCCTTCACTTTTCTTCTTTTCAATCCTTGCTCCCATTTTTGTTATCATGTTCTTTTATCATTTCCTCTTTTCTCTCCTTGCTATTCTGCACTTCCTTTCCCGTTTATGATCCTCTAGTTCCTCCTCTCTTTTACCCCTGCTCCCTGTCTCGCATTTTCCCCTAATTCTCTCCACCTTTATCCAACTCTCTCATTCCCCCAGCCTTCCGTAAATCCCCCTTTTCCCTCTATGTTCTCTTCCCCCTTGTATCTTCATTTCCTGACATCCTCTGTCTTGTCTACTCCCCTCTTCTGAACCAGGAGAATCACACATCAGATGTTACAGACCTCAGGTACTCTAGCGTGATTGAAAATGTGACAATCATCTGCATCTCTGGGTTGACAACTTCGACTGCTCACCTTGTTCTCTCTCTGTCATCTATTTGGCTGACACTCCACAAAGAAACAATTCCTGTATTTCCACTTTGGCTTGCATTCACTTTTCACAAAACACATGTTACTTTAGAGGCAGGATTTAATCAGTCACTCAGTTTTAAGCCATGATCATCATTCTAAGTTATGTAACAGCTCCCATCCCATTTGGCTTATGATAGATACACTAAATGTTGGCAGAACTGGAAGAACATGAAAAGCACCCCTTATTCTGACATGTTAAAGTTCAGGCTTTATTCCGAGGTAGGTAGTCCTAGTGCTAACCTTGTTGCCACACCAGATAAACAGCCTAAATTGGCTTCTTCTGTTGTGTTACATATTTGTGGCATTGCTACTGTTCCCTGGCAAGTGAAACCAGATAAAAATAGTGTATAGGGAAAGTGAGATATATCAATACGATAGCTAAGCAACAAAGCAAAATCATCACAGTTCCAGTAAAGGAAATCTTTTAGCAGTTGAAAACTCTGCAAAACATCAGGCAGATGTATCATCTACACTTGATTATAGTGTGTTCATTCATAGAAATTGAATTATGCATCCAGGTTTGGATGCAAAATTCATGTTTAAATAAAGCTGAAAATATCTAGCATTAATGTAAAGCACATGTTTATTCAATTTAAAGTTTCTCAAGTCCACGATATGTCCAGATTGGAAAAGCAGGAAGCCTAATGAAGCACAACAATGGTAAAAAGGTATACACAGCTCATCAAGAAGTCGGTGGTGCTACACTTCAACACAAATGTACATAGGAGGAAAACCCATGTGTGGAATTTCACTGGAGGGATGAACAACATTAGATATTCTCTCATTTGGTGTATTGATGATGTTTGTGGAGAGCGCTGTCTGAATCTAATATGTGTTCAGATGGGTTTATATGTTGTGGAATATAAAAACTCAAACTCTACTCAAATTCTGGAGATGTCATGTCATTTAATTTTACTACACGTAAAGGTGCTGGAAGTCATCTGAAGTGAATGACTGATAATTTGAGGGGAAGTGTTTTCTCTTTTAACAGTATATATGTGAAGGGGAGCAAAAAAAAAAGGTATCACCAGAATCTGCAAAGTTAAAAAGAGCAAGAAGATGTGATGCTAGATGTTAAACATAGCTGTGTCTTTTTTTTCCCCTTGTGACTGAGTGTCGGGTGATAATTAAAAAATGTGAAATGCCAGTTTCAGCTTTCTTTATTTTATTTATTTTACTGAAATCTTGTTTTAAAGTTCCCTAAAGAAGTTGTGAACTCCTTGGAAGCTAATGCTGATGTAACTAATGTAATGTAGCTGCAGATTTGTGGGTGATAAATTAATCATTTTAAATCACTCTATTATTATGACTGTAATGTGAAGCTGACCATCCCCAGTTTTGTATTTTGCTTTGTGTGCATTTACGAGGGGGACCTGTTAAGATTTTCTTTATTTTCTGTCATATATTCATCATATTAAACATGGCCAGCGTTTCAAATAATGATTTTTAAATGTGTGTTAAATCTAAAAAAATTGAATTTGAATCATTTTAAACACTTTAATGTAACTTAGTAACATGTTAGTAATTTGTTCTAAATCAAAATAATTATGATAATAAATATAAAGTAAAACTAAAGCTGTTGAAAATGAAAAAAACAAAATGTGTCTTCTTGCTGTCTATGACATGGCGGTTATAGTCCAACATCTTGCCTGCAGGCAGGTTCTCTTGAGTTTCAGAGATTTTGAAACATTTCAGCAAACACCAAATGCCAGATTCTTTTCAAACCCTTGTGATCCTACCTCATAGTTACATTTATAATGTACAGTGCTTAACAAATTTATTAGACCACCACTCAGTGTAAGGTTTATGCCACAGCTGCCCCAAATTAACAGTATTAGTAATTACCAAAATCATTTTTTATGTTTCAGTATGCGCAAGCTCTTTAATCAAAATATTTTTAATGCTAAAATATAATTATTGTTGTTATCCATTGTTGTTACCATTTTACCAAATTGCAGAAAAAATAGTAAAGTACATTATTATTTTTTGATTAAGATACCAAATTACAGTTATTTACTTGCATTCCTGAACAGAAAAATATGTTTTAGTGGTTGAATGTTATGCTTAATTAAGTTCTGACTTCTCAGAGAAGTCCAGTGTGCCGGCTCAAATTTGGGTATAACAATGTGAATTCAGTTTGAAATTCCTCACTCCTGTTCAAAATGGTAAAACATCAAGAACTCACTGAAAAGGAAAGAGTCACATTAAAGCACTTCGTGATGCTGGATGGTCTTTCTTGTTTTTATGACAGATGGTCTAATAAATTTGTTAAGCATTGTATTTACATAAATTTGTTAAGCACTGTATTTACATATTAAAGGATTACAAACTCACTATATTACAAAAGTCATGCATCAAAGATAATATATCCAGCTGGCTGGATGTATCAAACCAGGAACCTTCTTGCTGTGGGGTGACAGTATAAGTGAAAGCATACTGTTCAATATTGTTTTGGGCTGGAGCTGCCATAGATCGGGGGCAAGCTGCACAGGCTTTTTTTTAAGACATAGTATTATTGGAAAAAGTTCCTTATTAAAACCTTCATGTCCTTATTGTCTGACCCACAAGATGTTTTGGAGCGGTAAATATACAGGTCTCTTCATATGCAAAGTGGTGCAGCATTGTTTGCAGATCAGATAAACACTGAGAGTGAGAGGACATCTTTAATAATTGTGTAAGTGTGTGTGCATTTTTGTGTGCATGTGAATAATCCAGGGATTACGTCTAACAGGGATCCAGCCAGTCATCCTGCTCGGGTCCAGCGGTGAGCCACATTACATGCTGGCTCCAGCCAGCCAGACTCAAATCCTGCCCTTTTCACTCACTGCTTCTAATTAAATGAAGCTGAAGGGTAAAATTAACTTCCAAAAATCACAGCAAGAAAGCTTAGAGGACACGTGTGTGAGGAGGCTTTATGTTCATCTGCTGTCACATATGTTCAGAAGAAGTAGGTTTTTGTGTGTTTCTGTGGCTGAACACGCATGTTTGTGTGTTGTCTCTAAAGCAGAGAACACGTGTAACAGCATCTGCTAGGTACATATGTATATCAGTGAAAAATTTACGAAAAATATTCCTCATGACATTATCACTCTGAAAGCAACATCTGTAATATATTTTATTTTATTATAATTTTATGTCAGAGCATTGTTTGATGTTTCAGTAAAGCTCTCTATATACGAATGAAGTCAATACCAAAGTATTATTTTTGTAATATTTATGGATGTGGTTCCACTGGCCTCATCAAAACGTGACCTTGAGCATGCGATGGGGCAGTCTGCAGCCAAGTGTGAAACATCAGGATGAGAGTTTGCACCTCCAAGTCTTAGGTTCTCTGCTGGAAAACTGTGGATGCTCCCTCTGGGTTGGGTACATGAAGAATTTTAAGAATCTCTGGCATCTTGTTGACAAGTGATAAGAAGGTGGAGTGTAGCAGTAATGCAGGTGGGCTAATGTGGTGAGGAGAGAGGTGAGGCAGAAGGCAAAAGTTTGATTTTCCAGTCAATAGGGTGAGGAGAAGAGGTGCTGCTCATTCCTGTCGAACAGAGTCAGCTGAGGTAGTCTGGCCATCTGATTAGGTTGCCATCTAGGCGCATTTCCCTTGGAGGCTGTCTGGGAACATCCAACTGGGAGGAGACCCTGGGGTACACCTAGTACTTACTGACAAGATCATTTATCTCATCTGACCTGGGATCATCCCTGGATCCTCCGGGAGGAACTACTGCTGAAACAGATGTCTGGAATACCCTGCTTAGCCTGCTAGCACCATGACCCAAATTTGGGCAAGCAAGAGAAAATGGAAGGATGGCTGGATGGATGAACAGTAATCAAAATCAAAAATATTTTACTATATTTGGTTTCATGAGTGCACGACTTGTGCTTATTAGTATAGCAATGAGAATGCCATTATAGCCACATAGAATTTAGTTTCAAATTTAATTTCAGCTTTTTTTCATAAACCAGTAACCATTTATCTTTGCCTGACAGTGATACTGTCTGACAGCCAATAAACTGCTTTCAAACAAGCAAAACTATAGATGACTGCAAAAACAAGTCTTCAAAAAAGGAAGTCAGTGAAACCTCTGATAGGTAAAGCTAGCATGTTACAAGTTGGCCATGACTATGCAGCATCATTTGAGGGCTGTTTGGGGTGGGATGAGAGTTTTGAAGAGTAGTCGAATGGCTCCAATTGAAAATCGAATAGTATTTTTTGTTGGAAATGTCTACCCCTAATTACCACTCCAGAATAACACATATAAAAAAGACACAGATGTACAACCTTCATTAGCCTTTCTGATGTCTCTTTTGATGTGCAGCACCTTTGTTTGTGGAATATGCTAACCAGGAGGAGTCTACTGCTGACATCATTTTCAGCCTTGATAGCTAATTAGATTTGACTTATTTTGTTTATATCTAACCATTACAGTGGACAACAACGTAGAACATTTCTGCTTTATTCTTAAACAAGTGATAGTGTGTGTGAGAATTGACTGCTAATTTCATCATAACATTCAAAGTCTGCATGGAGGTACAGTTCAGACAGTGATAAAAGCTTAGGCCCACACACTGGTGTTGTCTTTAATTGGTTGCACAGAGCCTTTCACTTCCACCATTAAAGATCCGAGCCTGAGGATGTGCAGGGCATCAGGCTGAATTACGCAAAGTTTAAACAGGGTCATCGTGCCTCTTCTACCACTAGAAGCACCAAAGAGCTTATTTCGTCATCATTGTTTGTAGTTGAAAGCATTTGTTGAAATGTTCTCACCCTGCTTTTGGCCTTGTTTACAGAGTGATTTATGCTAATGAAGACACTCTCCTTCAGTTCACTTGCTTGCCGGGGATTCGAAACAAGAACTGGCAGCATGTGACAGCTAACACGCAAGATCTTTCATCTAGCAGGAGGTTGTGAAAGGTTTGTTTCTATTTATAATGCCAGGAAATGCAGGAACACACAGGCGCTGGATTTTGAGTATGCCTCCACAAGAATATTCAGAAAATCTTTTTTTCTTTTAGTTTGGGGAAAGGCCAGACAGCTGAACCTCCAAACATGTAGGGAGGCATTCTAAACTAAATATTATGACCCCAAATGCCACAAAATCTGATCATAGGCATTGGTAGTTTATACTACATTTAAGAGTGTGCTTTTATATTTGGAAAATTGGCTCCAGTATCAACAGTGGATAAAGGGGAGTATTTGCTATTGTCACAGTCTGAAATTAAAATACACTCAGGCTTCAGATTCAATGATCATTTCACAAAACCTTCAGAGAGTACTGGAAAATCTGAGAAGGAAGAGAAAGGCAGTTTAATGAACTCTAAATTCTTAAGATGTTCCCATATTCATTGAGGGTTTCATCTGAGGTATATTTTAATATTCCTCATGGGGAAATTTGTCCTCTGATTCTGACCCATCCTAACAGTTATGGAACAGAAGGTGTGTAAGATTTATCTCATCCAGACAGATGGAATTTCAAGCAATCTCCCATCACCTTATCCCTTGTACATCTGCTTGACATTGTGGTGTCATCCCATGACAGTGGCTTCCCTGTCAGCACGTCAAAACAGAAAACCATTGCTCCATTTTCACATCATTTCCTGTCCAACCCCAATTGCTACTCATGTTCAAGTCTGGATGATTTCCATTTTGCTGTTGCTGTGCGTGCCCATATGCAAAATTAGATGCTGTATAGCTGGGGTTTGACATTTGTGTGAAAGGATGAATGCAGCAGCCATTCAAGTGTTGAACTGTTGCCGCAAGCAAAGGAGATACATTCAGACTAGAGCGTCATGTTGGAGCCTTTTGGTGCTAATAAGGTTATTTTGTGTAGCTGAAATTGTCAAACTGTCTCCTGATGTCCCAAGTCCTTTTCACTCAAATTCTTTAAATCCAAGAATATAGCAGGACATTTAGAAAGTGTGTGGGAAGAGTATGAATATTTAAGGATAATGAGCAGTTCAATACAGCTTGACTGCTGAAAGCAGTGTCAGATTGCCTGTTGCTGTTTAAGCTGATAGCTGCCAGCTGAAAGCATGGAGAAGGAAAGCGTGAAATTTCTACAGAAATGCAGTTTTGTACCTGACCACACAGCGATGCTATCATGGTAGCTTTTGACAAGCTAATGTGGCCTTATCATGCTTTACAATATAAAAGTAAAGGGTTGGTAGGGAGGGGGGCTTAAGAATATTTTTATCTACTAAAGAACCACTGACATATACCGAGTTGGGTGGAACATCAGCAATAACAGTTCAGTCAGGCAACCTGTGATTTAGATGAATAATTACTACAGCAGAGGAATACAGTTTGAGTTTACTGTCAAGGCTCCGAGCTCATCACTCACTGCAAATATGGTCCACATATAAACTGGGGAGTGATGAGTAAACATCCCCCTGGAATCTACAAGTGGATGCTGGGGTAGTGGAGGGGTTGAAAAAGCAGGCAGAGATGCAGGGTGGGAGAGATGGGACCGCCAAATTGGGAGGGTGTGTTTGATATATGAGTGAAGAATGTTAGTGTGTATGACACAGCTGCCTGCCTGAACTAGTTTGCAGGCTTGGCTCCATTAATAATAAATCTTGACACATCATTGTTCGTTGCTCTACTTAAGCTCCATGGTGTTAGTACCTAGGTAACAGCATGATGCCCCATCAATTAGGGAGCAGTCAAAAACAGTAGCAGCAGAGTTCTAACAATCAAGATCGCTCTTCACACTCACTGCCTTACTCTAAAAATGTTTTTTTTCTCCTGATATACCACATAATCATTGAGTCTACTTTGGTAAAAATCTAATATTATAAATACTGACACACACCACAAACTCTACCTGGACCAAGGTGGGTCCTGAGTCTGGTTTAAGTGACAAGGAAGAACTGTACACAAATGCAGCTATTCTGCATTAAATATTTTTTAACCTATAGTTAAGCTATAGTTAAGTCCATAAATATTTGGACAATGACACATATTTTTGTAACTTTACCTCTGTACCCCTCCACAGTGGATTTTAAACCAAACAATCAAGATGTGGCTGAAGTGCAGACTTTCAGATTTAATTCAAGGGGTTTAACAAAAGTACTGCATTAACTATTTAGGAAGCACATAAAAGATATGGAGTTGATTTGAAATGTTGAACTTGCGTTCGATCCAAACAAGACCATCATTAGGCTGAAAAACCAAAATAAACCTAACAGAGACATAGCAAAAACTTCAAGAGTGGCAAAATTAACAATCTAGTACATTCTTAAAAAGAAGGAATGCACTGGCCAGCTCAGCAACATCTTCAGTCTGGAAGACCAGAGAAGACAAGTCAAGTGGATGTTACTTTGTTTGTTAATGAAAACCATCTACAACTTCTAGCCAAGTCAAATACGCTCTTGAGGAGGTAAGCAAATGTCAAAGTCTACAATCAAGAGATGCCTTCATGAATGTAAAGTACATTACAGTCATGAATGTACAGAGGGTTACACTCAAGAAGGAAGACCAGATTAGACTTTGCCAGAAAATATCTAAAAGAAGCTGCTGAGTTCTGGAAAAAAAAAAAATAGACAGAACAAACCAAGATTAACTTGTACCAGAATGATGGGAAGAGAAAAGTATGGAGAAGGAAAAAAAAAAAAAAAGCCCAGGAAGC
>VUQI01032092.1:3646-16659 GCA_015106735.1 Paratilapia polleni | reverse complement strand
GGGTTTATAGATAATGGTTCTCTGGGTGAAAATGCCTTGTTGATGTCAGAGGAGAATGGCCAGACTACTTCGAGCTGATCGCAAGGCAACGGTAGCTCAACAGTAACCCTTTACAACCAAGGTCTGCAGAAGAGCATCTCTGAACGCACAACAGATCAAACCTCGAAGCAGATGGGCTACAGACTCTCACCTCTAGTCAACTGCAATTAGTGACAATCTTTCTTCACCCTATTTCCTTAATGATAAAATAAAATCAGTATCTGATGTCAAAGCCCTGAGGTATTACAGGATATTTTCAGTATTTTTAACCCACAAAAGGGCAAGAAGAGCTCTTTGTATAGGCACACAGCAAAATGCAGAGGGTCAACAGTGTGAAAAATGTGGTCTGAATGCATAATGTATGTGGTATTCTAAGCACCTTCACTCAGCTAACAGCGGCTAAATATAATTCAATCAAAACAGATAAGATCATTTTCCCTATGAATAGCCCAAAACCACACCAACAACAACAAAAAGGAAAAAACTGACAGTATCCAGTTTTTGAGAGTGAGTCTCCATGTTATCTTTACGTCCACAGTTTCATTCATACAGCGTGTGCACTGTTTTTATTCTGCATGATGTTTTTCAACTAACCCACTACCAGCCTGTGATGATGGGCGATGCTGATTGGAGAGCAGATATACAAAACGAGCACAGGCTAATTTAGAATTATTAATAGCACACTGAAAAAAAATACCACAGAACTTTATAAACTGCAGGCTATGTAGGCTATATTTTCTCTATTTTCATTTGCCTATAAGGTTTCGGCTTTCTTAACAAAGCAGTTTCCTGCATGTTTTTAGCGTGAGAACAGAGTCTTGCTTCATCCTGTGTAAACCACTAGATGAAACCCTAGCTGTTCCCCTGTAGTGTTAGCAATCCTCCTTTGCACTCTGGCTTTAAATACATGCTCGTGTAATGACAGATTATCTTTTATCCAGGGTTTCAGGAGGTTGTAGAAAGCAAGTGTAACAAACAATGATTATAAATGTGCACTCTGAGTTAAATGATCCTGAAACATGGGGCCTGGAAACTCAGCTGATCAGAATAAGTCTGATCAACTCTGAGTCCGTTCACTGTGGCTTATGGGTGTGTGCGGGTGTTATCCCTTGTGTAGGGGTGGCAACATGAAAAACATCCCTCTTCCCCAGGCCCCAAGCAGACACAGGAACGACTCTTAGAACTGATTTCAAAGTTTTTGGAGTTCAAGTTAGCTTTGGGGTGAGGAAAGGCCAAAAATAAATAAATAAATAAATAAAAAATACTCAAGAGATACAATATTGTATCTCTGCTCCTTATCTACAAGGTCATCATCAGGTTGGAGCCAATCACCTGCAAGCTGTAAGTTGCCACATCAGTCAAGGGTGGGTATCTACACATTCCATTTAGCATTCACACCTAAGGCACACCATGCAGACCTTTACTGTCCACAGAGTTACACAGTATAGATTTGATTCTGAGCTAAGGATGAAGTCAGGGCTGTTATGTACATGGTCTTCTTCACCTGACTTTGGATCGTCACTACCTTTGGCTGGCAAGATAATTGTGACACTGAAAAAAATATATTTTCCATAATATTTTCTATTTAGTACATAGCTTGCAAAAACAAATAAGTGAAATCCTGAGGTATTACTTAACAAATATCTAATAAATTAAAACCTTTTTTTTTATTTGCATGGTGTTTACTTGGAGCTTCATTTAAATAGTAGGTAGTACTAGTTATTTTGACCCTAAATGTGATCTGTGTAACAGATCACATTTAGTCCCTGCAGGAGGCAGTGGTGTTAAGTACAAGTAAATACTTGGAGCAAATATACAGCAGTGATAGAATGAAGGTCAAAATGTTAACAAGTCATTTACGTAAATCACAGTCACTGTCAGGGTTGGGCAGGCATGGGCTTTTGTCCTTTGTTTTCTGTCTCTTTTCTCTCTCTCTCTCACTCTCTCCTCAGGTGGAGAGGTGGGCTTCTCTGTGTCCCACCCGTGGGCGGAGCTGCCCTTCCCGGGTTTGCAGTCTCGCACCTGCAGTGCATCTTCTCATTATGGTTCTGTACTTATGGACTAGCTGGGGCTGCAATTCTCTGCCAGATGAATCCGTCATGGTGGTAATTTGCCTCAACCAGTTCAGTGTTTATTCTCTCGTTTTTTGTCCTGCAACCTTGTGGGTCTGTGCTCCTCCTAGTTCCCCGTCTGGAGTTCGCTCACTGTTCCCTGACATACCTGCATTCCTGTGAGAAGACAAGAGCTCACAGCCGGTCCTCTGTTGCTCCCGCAGCAAATTGCTCTCCGTGGATCCATGGACTTGTAACTCACCTGCCTGGCCACTCTCCACCGACTCTTCTGTCAATCGTGGATCTCAGCCTGCTTACTTGCTGCCCTCTCAAAGCCAGTAACCCTTACATTAACAAATAAGACGTTTTATTATCTTTCCTGTCTATTCAGACAAATCTCTCACATCAACTGGCCATCCCTAACTGCATCTCTCCTCTTCTGAAATCCTCTGGAAAGGGAAAAGAGCTCGTTTGGGAGGAGTACAGTACAAAAATAACAGTCTTGTGGCTTCATGGTTTCAAACATGTCGACAGAGTTCATCTGCAAACCCTCACATGCAGGTCTAAAAATGTCCACCATGACTAACACCTCTTACAACTAGACTGTGGTAAATGGGATGTAAGCATGAAGAAATGAGAGGATATCTTGCAATCTGCAACACAAAGCTATATAGTTTGTTTTGTTTCGCTGTTGTAAACTGGTGTTGCCATATCTGCCAATGTAATCATTGATCTTACACAAATGAAATTAACACACATTACTACACCATTTATTACTGTGTTCTTTTTGCTGCCCCTTTTGTGTGCAGTGGACACACTGCAGCTTGTCCAGCTCTTTAGTGATTTCAGTGAGGCTGGCATTCAGCACATCTTTCTCTTCAGTTGGGGAAGATACCTTTCCACTGGCCTCAGTAAGCTCAATCAGGCTGTGAGTAGTAGGTTCTACAGTGGAACACTGTGTAGATTCATGATCTGAAAAGAAATCAAAAGAACATGCCTGTACCTCTTACAGAATCACCACAGATAATAAAAACAGTTCATCAACATTTAATAGAATATCTAAATAGGCATCAACGGGCTTATTTTCAGCAACCATCACCTATGGCACATTTTTTTTTGCAAATGCAATTTTCTTCTGAGACTTGGCAGAGTGTTCCTCAAAAAAACTGAAGATTTCATATAATGGTGTTTGCTGCTCCCTTCAACAAACAGAGGACATAAGTAGACCAGAGTCCCGAGTTTAGCAAACACGTGCCTCACACTTGCTCAGTTGTCAGCTTCACTAAATGACACCAATGAGTCAGACTGTGCTCTATTTTCTTAGAACAAGTGTACTCTGAGGAGTGTTAGAAACTTTTGTTGAGGGGAATTTTGAGAATATAATAAACCCAGAAACCAGACACAAAACGTGCCAAATATATTGCTTCTATAATCAGCACAGCAGTTTTTAGGTGTTCCAACACGATCAGTTAGCCTTTGAGCTGAAGGAACTGAGTGGGACGTTTGATCAAAATGAGCCTCTATATTCTTACATAGGTATAATATTTAAACTCATGTATGAGCTCTGATTAATCATTGTTGTTTATAATGCTGAGATAAATTTATGTTATATTAGATTTAAAAATGTACTTTCTCCTTCAAAAAGAAGGCAACATAGTAAAAAAGAAAGTTCAGTCAAGACAGTAGTAGATTTGCAGAACATTTGAGTCTTTATGACATCCTATATATTCTAGAAATGAGAGAGCCTTTTGTTTGTTGCTTATTTGTTTTAATTGGGACCTCAAGCTTATCCTGCTGATATGTTGACAACTTGCACCAATAATCCAGCACTAAATTTAAAGCTTTATTAATGCATCCATCCATCCATCCATCCATCCATGTTCTAGATGGATAGATGGATGGATCATATAGTTGGCCGTCATATAATTGGCCTTTCCTAAGATCTCTATTCAGCTATCTATCTTTCTATCATGAGTCCATTATTCAAGGGTAGTTACAATGTATACAAATACACAAGTCAGTGAAAAATGAAGTGGCTAAATCATTGATTTAGCCTGGTCTGATGAGTCTCCATTTCTGCTGCAACATCTGGATGGTAGGGTCAGAATTTGGTGTAAACAAGAAGAAGAAGAAGAACAAAAGCATGGATCCATCCTGCCTTGTATAAACACTTTGGACCCCTTAGTACCAGTTGACCATCATTTAAATGCCACAGACTGTTTGAGTTGTCCATCCCTTTATTACCACAGTGTATCCATTTTCTGATGGTAACTTAACCATCTGTATTTGCAGTTTTTTTTATTTGTTTGTTTGTTTTTTCAAAATTGTGCTTCTCTTTATTGTGTATCTTTTATTATTTTTATCCTCACTTCATTTTAAACTGTTACTCTACATCAGAGTAAATAAGGACTGAATCATGTATGTGTCAAAGCTTCAGACAGATAACCAAACAGAGAAAGACAGGAAGCACTGCATGACTCTAACGGCTTATCAGACCGGTGCTCTGTGGTGGAGCAGGTTCAAGGTCAGTGTCAAAAAAGGTGTTACTGAGGCACTCTGTAACACTCGTGACGTGGTTCTGTGTTTTAGATATCTGGCATGAAATTATCACTAGCAAAATAGAATTGGTTATTTTTATAGAGTGCATGTGAAAGTCATGGTTAAATTATTGTTTATTTTGATCTAGCTTACACAAATGGGATGATGACATTATGAAGCCATATTTCTGTTTTTCCTTTCCCAGAATATTGTGTATTATCAGAAATCACATTTATTTATTTATTTTTTTTTTTGTGTAGAACACTTGTTTGGAGTTTTTGTACGTTTGTTTTAATATGTGTAGGCTTTTGTCTTTTGACTATAGCGCCCTCTAGGGGTTGAATCCCATGCCACAGCTGTTGGTTGTTAAATTCTGACTGTGTTTGTCAGACCCTGATGAAGACTTAGAGTTGATATATGTTGGTGGTTTTTCTGCAGATTTGCACAAAGAATAAACCTGAAATATCAAAGACAGAGTGATTCAGACAGACAGTAATTATTACAGTTATGAACTTGAAATATTTCAGTGAAAGTTGATGTTTTTTTCCCCCACAATCAGTAAACCTAGATAATTCTAAGGACTGTCACTTGATGCTAACCTAATGTGCTTAATACATAATGACAATTCTTTGTTACCTTGTCCAAGCAAAATTCACAATGCAAAGCCAAGTTAAGGTAGCAGAAAATATAATTCACTATAAAATCTTTGCAAAGTGATTTATTTCAATGGGCTATCATTGTATACAGTAGGGAGAAAAAAATCACAATTTATGTCCATGAACATGAAGAAATGGATTGCTTTTTGATGATTACTTCACATGTGAGACTGGGCTGTGTCATACCCCTGCACTAAGCTTTTTCTCACTGATCCATGTCAGAGCAGCATCACATGACCGATCATTCCAGTTTTCTTCTGTTCTTGCCAGTTCCTTCTGTTCTGTGCACAGTCTTCTTCACCCCACTAAGGATCATCGCCACCGTTATCAGACTACAGGTTGAAGAACAAGATGATGGTTACACTTCACCTCTGAGATGATACTTATTTCAAAGTATTTTACTTCATAAATATCACAAAAACTTGTATATTTGCATGAATCACCCACCCACCTGGGTTTGCTAGCTATGGAGGTGCAGGTTGTACCCAACTAGTACCCAACCATGCTTTCTCACAAATCCATCTCAGACTTTTATCGCAAGGCAAATCATTCCAGTTCCCTCCAGATAAGATGTGGGCACAGTCCTCGTCCCCAAGTGATTTATGTCCACCGCCATTATCAGGTTGTCTAGTCTTCCAGTATCTAATTGGTCACCAAGGAGGACAATAATCATATGGTCTCATTGGTTTGAACACAGTATAGTTGTTTGTGTAGGAAATGCTTTCAAGATTTACAGATTATGCTGCTGAGATGTTTGAAAGTGCACTTTAAAACACATGAATCAATGTGAATTATTCACAGTGTATTAGAAGGTTTTGTGATTGCTCAGGCCCAGTCTTGGAAACCTTTGTTTTTGCAAAAGTCTACACGCTAAATCAGTAAAACATTACATATATCTTGCAAAAGAAAATAATTCTTTAAAAACTCATCAATCTTTTTGTTGTCAATGATTTTATGTTTGGTCCTAATCTGCTGCCAAATCTTATGTGTTTTTTTTTTATACCTGTGGAATTGCAGCTACTAGAACACTGATCAGTTACATTTGTAGGCTATGTATCACCAAGAACTTATTCAATCAATAATATTAATTTCACTTTGATCTGGTGACAAACGAAAGTGATTCCCATGTCTCCTTTATTAGGCTATGGGAGAGGGTCAGAGCAGAACACACTGAGTAACTTTTAATGTTTAAATGCTTGCAGTTTAAAGTTGCAGAGCTGTCACATTAGAAATAAGCAGCAGCACAGAGAACTGTATAAATTTAAGCATGTATAAATTTTAAATTTTGATGATGTCTCTGATTGGAGTAGGCAGTGCTCAATTGATCCATTTTGAAGAAAAAGAGTCAAATGATACATCAGAAGGACCAGAATAAAAATATTCTGGTCCTTAGCAGGTCTTAAAGTTAGGTAAATACAACCTCATTTGAACAACAAAACATGACATGTTTCACAGTCAGTATTTATCTAACAAAAACTAAGCCAAAATGCAGAAGCAGTGTCCTGATGACCTGCTAAGGACTAGATAATATTTCATTACACCTTGATATGTAAAACCTTGACTTTACCATGACTGTATACTACAGTTACACTTTTGAAGTTCATGTGGTTTTAAGGTGAAACCACAGCAGCCAGCAGACTATGTGACACTTTTCAAGAGCTCTGCATTTATAATTCATGTTTGACAACCAAGACCAGAAGCGTGGTTTCACCTTAGTTCCACTTCAACTGAGTGACACTCTTGCGGGGGATTTACAACAATTCATTCCCAGCTGTGCCAGTGCAGCATCAACATGATAAATCTTAAATCCAGTTATTGCCCTGAGCTCATAACTCCATCCCTTTTTTGTTATTTAAATAAACTGAGATAAACTTAGACATTCCTCTATTTTACTTTAGTGGTTACATCCATCCACAGAGGGTTCTTGGAGTCAGTCTCTTCAGTTCCTCTGGTAGTTGTGTGAAAAGTTACCCCTTTCCTGTTTCCCTGCAGAAGGAGGGCTCGCTACAAGGACTGGTTAGTCTCTGTAGATTCTGCTGGATCTCTGCTTCGGTGGTTTTACTGTCCCTGTGCAAGTTGCAACAACCTTCCAGCATCAAGAATTCTTAAATTGGTTTCCATTTTCCCAGCCTCCCTTATGGTCATCCCATAGTTGACAACAAGGTTGGCCACCTTCACTTTGATTGTATTGGCTATTGCGTTTTTGACATTTTTCCCTATCCTGTCCTCTCCCCATCCTCTTTCTCCTCTCCCTTCTCTTTATTCTCCACGTTCTCCTGCTTTTCTCAAGCCTGTTACTCCATGCCCAACACTGGTCTCCATTTTTGTTCAAATGCAACGTTTACCTGTGAAAGACAATTGGCAAAAATAATATGGCTGTGTAGAGACCAGTATTTACAGTTTTGCCAGGAGTGTATTGTTAGATTGCAAACTGAGATTAAAGCAGTCATTTGTGTTTACTGTTTTGCAAAGAGTGTTCAAAAATCACAAGTGTAAAGCTAAGAACGTGCATTCAGTTTGGTAATGTTTTTAGATATAGTGCTATAAGAGCCACTGTCCCTGTTTTAGCATGCAGAAAAGAAAAAAAAGCTCTAGAAAACATTAAGAATAATAATAGTAATTTAGCATTTTGTTTCTGACACATAATACCACCCGTTTCCAGCCAAAGCAGGAAAACTCACTTTATAGTTCTTTCCAAGCTGCAAACTGCAGACAAAGTTATTAACTAGCTGAAAATAATAGTGATGCAGTCAGCTCAATTTAAGATTAAAAGACACAACCCTCCAAATAAAGGTTAATAATTCTCTTCATCTGCTGGATGTTTAAATAGGCAACTTGTTTCTTGCTTTTTTCTTCTTAGGTTTTTTTCAGTGATTATTGAAACAGTTTCTCTGAAACCACTAACAGTTGTATCCACAAATAATAATAAACAAATAATAATAAATAAATAAATAAAAACCGTAAACACAAGTCACTACTCACTCAGATAGGGCATTCCAGGCAATACTTTCCACACTGTCTAGCTCAAGAAAACATTGCAAGTGATATGGGTAAAGTGGCACGACCCACAGAAGGCCAGATTTAGCCTAATTTTTCCCGGTCTTAATGTTTTTTTCTTTTACTGCATTTGTGTTGTGTGTTGCTGAGAACATCAATAACTTTCCCCTCTTTTTTTTTTTAAGCTATTAGCAAATTATATTTGGAATACACATTCATACTTTCCACATTTGATACCTGTGTGTATGTGTATTTACTGCATTTAGAACAAAGCTTCATCACAAACTGTTCTGCACACAGAAATAGCAAAAACTTTTTTCTGAGTTTTTTTTCTTCTTTTTTCATATTGCTTTGTGTGCTCACTCAAATGATGGTAATATTTTACTGGTTTTGGGTAAGGTTTCTATGTTAGTGTGTAGAGTTTTCCAAAATAGGCCAAGAGTTTCAAAGACAGCGCCTTTATATTAAAATAAATAATAATAATAAATAAATAAATTAAAGAATTTCAAAGGGATATGTTGAACAAGAGTCCAAAACACAAATATGAATGAATAAAAAAATGCAGGTTTAATATATTCTTTCTTGCTGAGTCATCTTTACCTCTTTTACTCCACAGTTTTTTTAACCTGTTTTTGCTTGTTTTTTTGTTGTTGTTGTTGTTTGCTGTTTTGTAACTTGAAGGTATTAGTTATTTTGCATATAAGGATTTTTCATTTTCACTATCAATGAACTTTTTGTGTTTTATATGTATTTTTATCTTAGCAGTTTGCCTTTTCTCCTTGGAAGATACATAAATTAGAATTTTAAGCAAGTTTATTTACTTAAAAAATGGAAATATACTTAGTTTTTAATAATCTGCTGTCTGCAGGACTTCATGTACATAAAATTCTGATAATGTTTAAGCACTTTTACTTTACTTGAGTATTTATTTTTCTGACAGCTTTTTACTTTTACTCCCTACATTTTAATGCAAATATCTCTACTTTCTACTCCTTACATTTCCAAAACAGGCTTGTTACTTTAGGTTTAATGCATATGAGTTAAGTTATTGTTTCATGTCATTGTGCACCTTCCAGACATCCTAACCTAAATGGAGGGAACAATAACACATAAAAGACAAACCTATTGGTGTATCACCGGTGCTTATCACACTGGACAAGATGAAATAGACACAGATATATAATTTATGCATCATTTATAGCACTATTCTCAGGGAATAAAGTGGGTCGGAGTGATCCCGAAGTAAGTTTTGGTGCAGTTGTCCTTAAGTCGTGGTCACAGTACTTCAGCATCTAGCTAGCGCTACAGAAGGGAAGCAAGCATGAAGGAAGTAATGTTTTTTCATAAAGGAAATAATGTTTTTTTTTTTAAGTGGCAGGTAATTTCAAACGCAGCATTTTTAAATCAGCAAACACACAAAGTGTTTCGGTGCAGTTTGTCACACAGTGTGTCTGCTACTTAAAGGTGCAGCTGCTGTATTTACCAGGGAAAGAGAAGAATGAGAGATAATGTCACTCAGAGATGGAGAGAGATGTAAGAAAGACAGGACAGGAGAGGAAGAAGAGAGATTATTTTTAAAAGTAAGGACTGCTCAGGGACATTTGATAAACTGGAAGAAGCTAACTGTGCTAACTGTGGTGAAGTTTACTGAAATGCACTATGTTGGACTGGTGTTGAGAAGCTGTGATGTTCATGCTCAATGTTAGGTTATATCAAGGGTAGCAGACATCTATTTAAATTTAAGCTGATGATGCTGATTAGATTCACTTACTTAAGTCCACTTTTATACCCACTTTATACTGTCTAGGGGTTGGAAATCAGCCATGACAGCTCATGTAACATTTGCTTATATCACGCTGAATTCACTTGGTTAAATCCACAAAGAGCAGCATCAAAAGTGAGCTGATCAGAGCCTGTACAGAAAATCTACTTGTGCACACAGTAGAAATTCTTGTGACTAATTTCTAAATGATTCTTTTCCCCACACTGCACCACAACAACTGATCTTAGGTTTCCCCCACCTGCCGAATCTGACTTTAACCCCTGAATATACTCATTTTCCTGTTTAGGTGTGGAGACAAAGTCACCTATCTACAATGTAGGCAACAGTAAGTAGAGCTAGTATTTTTTAAGTCGCTTTATTCTTCTCTGCTTGTGTTCTACATAAAATTTGTTCAAGCTGTGTGAATATCATTAGAATTAGAATTTAAGCTGAAATAAAGTTTGTATTCCCTTGTATTAATATTATTTTATTATATTAATATGGCAGGTGGAGGTTCAGTTAGCGTTGCACAAAATAGTGTGTAGAATAGCTACTTTTTCCTTTTATACTTTTTCACTTTTACTTGAGTAAAGAAGGTGAATCAGTACTTCAACTTTTACCAGAGTAGTTTTTAACACAAGTATTTGTACTTCTACTTAAGTAAAGAATGTCTGTACTTTTACCACCTCTGCATTTCAGGTGCCAGTGGAGCACCATCAGTCCATTTCCATTTCCTCTCCTCTTCTCTGTCAGTCAGACCAATCCAAGCGTGGGTATTTTCCTCAGTGAAGTTAGAGAGGAACGTCTGTTCAGTAATAAAGGGAAGTAACAATTTATGGGTTTTAATGATATTTCACCCCCAAAACTGTAAGATGTGCAAACAGAACTTTAACAAAGACAGATGATTTGGTCCTGACTAAAGTACCTCAGCAAGGAATTTTGAACAGACATTTGTGGAGAATGAATCCTATGGGCTCTGCTAAACTTTTTGCATTTCTCTCATGAGATTAACATTTGTGTCTTAAATATCCCAAAAATATAAAATGGATTTAAATGAAGTCCTCCACATCTCGTACTTTTCTAGCTTTACGACAGTGTCAAAGTTTTCACTCATCCTATTTCAGTCTCTACTGACAAAGATTTTGAGCAATTCTGGTTCAGATATTTTTGGTCTGAAGATGATTTACTGAGTTTTTTATTTGGGAATCCTCTGAGTTTTCCTCCTGTACCACCAGTAGGAACATGCATCAGCACAAAAGACTGTGAAACTGTCCTGCAGACTTAGGTGATCTGGTGGTCTTTTGACTTTTCATCTAGTACCTCCATCAAGTCAGCACTTAAGTTTATGACAAAATACCTGCAACATTAGTGCTATTACCAACCTCAGCTGTACCTGGTGTGATTACCAAGTGTTTGCATCCAAATATGCTAAAACCAACTTATATATTAGAAAACATACCCCATAAACATCATTATAACATGTTAGCATTTGGCTTAACACCAGGCACCCACATACAATAGCCCAGAACCTTTAGAAGACTGTTTGTTTGGAAATTTAAGATAAAAATCCACAAGATCTACATGAAACATTCAGGAAGATTCCAACACGTATATATAGTACCTGTTCATTAGCACTGTTTATGATGACAAGATCTGCCCCTCTGTTTGTGCAGTCCTGTCTGCCCTTTTCCCAGGAACCAGTCCCATAAGAGAGGAAATAACAGGTATGATTGAACATCATCCATCCTGGAGGACACATTCTCTCTGTAAGAAACAATGAGCTTTTAAGTGAAAAGAACTCATCTTGTAGGAAGATTCTAACCTCATGAGACCCTGTATCTTCATATGGGAACATTACATTTTAGCTTTTCTGCACCTTATGTTTCATTCTGCTCAATAAAATGTTTTATACTTTGTTAATAAAATAGTGACTTTATTGTGTTATGACATACTTTTTTTTTTTAATTACCCAAACAAGAGCTTGAGTCTCAGGAAGTTAAAACACAAACTAACTTCCTGAGACCAGAGCTCCAAACTAACTTCCCCATGACTTCATAGTTTCAAATCTGCTGACAAAGTTAATGTGCAAACGCTTACTTCCTCATACAAGACAAGTCATAACTAACAAGCAGTGGACCTTAAAAAAAATTAACATCTCATCTTATACAGTACTGTGCAAAAGTCTCGAGTCACCCCTCATTTCTTTATATTTTGCTTCCAAGCAGCCAGACTTTCTTGTAATTTTTAAAGTGGTCTTCAGCAATAGTTCTCCAGGCTTTCTGAAGGTCTTTCAAAGTTTTTCTTGGGACATTGGCTGCTTTTTCACTCATTTTCAGTCCAGTTCTTGTACCTGACCATTTTCAGAGGAATTTTGTATTTATTTATTTTTTTTTTGCAAAGCCACTTAATGCTGTTCTGTGGTCTGGATGAGCGGAGGGCAGAAGAAGAAGTGGCAGGCCTCAAAAACTATCTACAGCAGATGAACAATCTGAAAGTCAGACTGACATTTATGTCATGTCATAAATGTCAAAGTCGTGTCATTTATGTTTACACGTTTCAAGAAATCATTGCACCTATTTCCCATTTTCTTAGCAAAATATAAATAAATGAGGGGTGGCTCAAGACTTTTGCACAGGACTGTAGGAAGATTTTAGACGACAAAAACAACAGTTTTGTGATTTCATGGTTTCCAGTGTGTAGAATTATTTCATGTGGAAACCCTTAGTTGCAGGTCTAAAATTGTCCCCCATGAATAAAAAACCTCTCCTCCCAGTAGACCATGATAAAGAAGATATAAGAACTAAACAATGAGAAAATGTGTTGCATTTGCATGCAAACTACAATGTTTCAATAAGACAAAAAATAATACTAAAGACCGGCACAAAACTTTACTCTAGCTGTGACTTAGATGAAGATAAGACAAAGATCTGTTTTTTTTTTTTTTTTTAGTTTCACTCTCTTAAGGTGGGT
>VUQI01032086.1:7438-18598 GCA_015106735.1 Paratilapia polleni | reverse complement strand
AAAATTTTTTTTGCCCCCCCCCCCCCTTTTTTTTTTTTTTAAGACTGCTCAACTGTTTCAGAAGGTTGAGGGATGAACTGAGGGGTCTGATGGCCACAGTAACCCTGGTTACTGTAAGACCTGTAAAGGATGTAATCTGGAGCCAGAGAGCACAAGTGTCCATTCACCGGTAATAAACAACAATAACCTAATTATTTTTGTAAACTGTGGCCATCAGCAACCGTCAAACTGGCCCGACGGTTTCAGCACCGGACAGTTTCTGGCGCGCGCCCTTCAGCCACATGCACTTCTGATTGTCCAAAACATTACAGTGATGCAAAGGGAGGAGATGGCTTTTAATGCATTTATGGTTATTTGCATTTTTCCCCTATATGCACTATTTATTTTACCCGTCTTCTCCCTTTCTGCTGTTCTTAGGGTAATCCCGGTCAACTTGTCAACGGGTAATGCCCCAGCAAGTCACTGACAGGACTGTAATCTGGGCCATCGCAGGATTTACTCCGTGGATGAAGCGACGACCATGGGATTAAATGAAAGATCGACATCCCGCAGATCACTAGCCTAACAGAGGGCTCAGACTGAATTGAAATTGACATTTTCAAAGGCAGAAATATTAATGTCTTGCCACAAATTGCGTGCCTAAGCGGCTATTGCTGAATACCGACTGAAGTATATTAAGATAAGCCTTTTATTCTTTTTTCATTAGATATATAAATTTCTTGTTGACTTTATGTCTAGTTGTTTTATGTCAAAAGAATAAGGTTATGTCAAAAATCGGGTTCTCTAAATTGAAAAAAAAAAGTTGCCTAAGTGGTGCATTAAAATGTAAAACGCATGTAAACTGTTTGTCCATGCCAACTCTTAGAAGTGAGTCCGTAAAATTGTTTCTAGGCTGCATATTGAATGCGTTTTGAAACATACCCGTGCTGATGTGTCCCAGGACCGCCTCAGGACGTCTGTCAGGTGATATTTCTCCTTTCTTCACGGATCACAGTTCGGTCACACTGTCCATCAAACGGCGCTGAAGTTCCGCGCTGTCTCCTTGTGCAGAGCTGTCTCTCAGTGCGGGTCACTCTGCGGGGGCTCCGGGTTTTAACCTTCACGTTAAAGCTCCTCCTCCCACTCCCATCCAATTCATGTCGGTGCGCTTGAGCTCGCGCGTGGCCGGCCCGTGGCTCGATCCCCTGGAGCTCAACCGCTTGCGCGAGCGCGCACGCGCGTGTGCATAAGCTCACTGAAATAGTCGAGACAAACAGGGGAGGCCCAGGCCTTTGTTGCATTGCGAGGGCGGCCGCAGCACGTTGTCAATGAACGGTGGGGAGACGCGCTCAACCGCCTGAGCCTAACTGTATGTGACAGCTTGAAGTTGCGTGTGAGCAGGTGTTTGCTCCATTCCTTCTTCCAGCATCCATCCCTTTGCGCTGTGGAGATGAGGCTGTTAAACAAGTTCACCTCACCTAAGAGGCCGCTCTGACCAGAAGGGGTAAGCTTGGTCTCTTGAGGCGCGCGGCTAAATGGGCAATACGACTTTCGAGACTCACTCCACCCCCCCCTCCTAGCAGGACCTAGGTGTTGGGCTCCTGGATTTTGAGGCTTAGCACCATAACCTATATTCACTGACCCTGAATGAATGTCTTTGCTTATCAGAATTATTCAATAGCTGTAAATTAATCTTAAATTTGAAAAGTCCAATTTGTTATTTATATACTGCGTCCAAGTTTTATGTCAGTGACTTCAACTGTCAGTGTCAATGCACACACAAAATGCACACAGTAAAAGATTCTCATTTGCTCAACAAAGACAAAACTATATGAATGGCAGCTCTGTTCAAGGCTGACCCCAGAACCTGCTGTAAAAGCACTTCAGCCACATCACTCTGTCTGGTGATGAAGACCATGAAATGTGACTGAAATTCCTAAAGAAAAGCAAGTAAAAAAGACCTTTTGCTAGGTATTTTTTTTCTTTGTTTGAATAAATTGCTATTATAAAGTGACTCTGTAATCTAAAAGGTTTTTACCTTTTTTTACCCTAAAATATAAAGCGCCTCGAGGCAACCGTTGTTGTGATTTGGCGCTATATAAATAAAATTGAATTGAATTGAATTGAATTGAACATGTATATGAAAGTACAGATCAATAATGATAGATTACGTGAACTGAGGATGGAAATAGTAAAAAATGTATTTAGATCATAATATTTCAAGGAAAAAAAATAATCTGTCCTCTTTTAATTCTAGTATGCAGACATAAATGGACATGTCCTCACACATGACCCTAACCACAAGTTCTCTAAAAAGTGAGGATTACAAATTGTCTTGCTGACAGTCATCTTTTTTTTTTTTTAAATTGGGGAACAGAGAGACTGGGAATACTATATATGAGATTTAGGAACAGAACTCTAACAGAGAGGCTTAACATAGTTTACAGGGTAATCTGCAATTCCAAACTATGTGCTTTCACTTTATATTCATTCCCAAGCCGACCACCTTGCCCCATGCTCCTCCCCCTGCGTCTTTTCCTGTCCTATTCCACACCTGCAGCCTGAGATGGGAATAGCAGAGCTGGGCCTCTTACATCCCCAGAGTGGGACCAACAGGGGAATATGATAGCTGATGCCTCGTGTCCCCGTTGCATACGCTTGTAAAACATTTTGTAACAATGAAATAGAATAAATTCTATCCATTATTTTTCTTAGAGGTATGATCCTAACTTGCAAATTAAGACATCATGACAAAACAGATCTTTTTTTTTTTTTTTAGCTCATTTATAGTTCTATTTAAATTTGACCTACTTGCAGTGTTTCCTCCGATCTTTACGTTCGACAAGTGGTGCTCAAGTGTAAAACCGTATGTATGCCATGATGTCCCCTGATCCCTCCGTGCTGGCCACACATGATGAAGTCCTGCTGCAGATGGTCTTTGCTTGAACATATCTCATATTTTAACAGTCTGTGGCTCAGATGCTCATCTATTCTCCACTGGCTGCTCAGCACACTCAGCATGTTCACATGCTCAGAGGATTCCTCACCTTCTCTAGGTATGAGACAGGAATTTATTATAATACAAAAAAAAAAAGAAAAAGAAAAAAGAAGAACATATAAAACTTCACTTCAGTACACACACAAATATGACCTTCCCCTGAATCCCTAGTGTTTCTGTGTGTGACAGTGGGGAAAGTGGGTTTTGTCCATCTGTCATACTGGAATTCCTTAGAGAGATGCCAACACCACAGTCTGTAGAGTGTGCGTGTGTTTGTGTTTGTGCGTGTGCTCATGTTTCGGGGATCAGGATAGAGTGCATGTGTAGCAATTAAAAAAGTTTTTCTTCATACAAGCAGTAGCCTCATATATAATTTGCTATAGTCTTAGGTTGTATCAGTTCACTGAGACTGTATCTCTCACTTTGCACATGTCTGTATCCACTTCAGCATCGATACCACTGGTAACAGCAATAGCAATATGGTCATCAAATTGTTTGGAAAGCATACAAAAAACACCAGAGAATGAACGTTGCCCTGTATTTCATGGTCCCCCATCAACTTTAGAAATGGCCGGTCTCCTAAGGCAAACTTGAACCTCCCTCCAGCCCAGCACCGACCCTGGGGAGACAGGGGTGATGTTGACCATGTGTCCTTCTACTAACCATCTCATTGATGGACCCCACCACTGGGTAAAATAGTGCTCCCCTCCCTTGCTGAACCCTAAACCCCCTTAACCCTTTCCTAAACCCTCTGCTGGCCCCCCGTTGTGCATGCTCATTGGCTGACCGCCTTCAGGCGTCCCTTTTCCACCGGCCCATTGTCTGGCCCCATAAGCAGCTTTGTTTCTGCATGTGCAGCTGGGCTAGCCCGCTCAGCCATTAGCCGCAACACGCGAAAGAGAGAGCGGGATAATATAATTACAAAACAAAAGTCAGGTGGCTCACGAGATCTGCCAGGAGAAGCCCATTTGTGGGAGATGCGAGGACACGCTGGCGGGTGGCCAGCTATAATTTGATTATGAAGTTGTGTGAGTGACAAAAGAAACAATTGAATCTTTTTTTCCCTTTTATTTGCCCCACTGTGATTTAATTTGATTCCATTGGGGCTTTAAAAAGAGGGCAGTGTGAAAAGAGAGAAGATTTACTCTTCTAATTTCTAGAGCCACCAGCTAAGAAAATGTAATATGGTCTGACAAAATAGCAAGAGAAATTCTTCCCTAGGCGAACTTTATTGTCATGTTGCTGCAGCACTTTGACTGCTTGTGAGGCCTAAATCAGATGAATCGCTGAAGGCTGAGTTTTCCTGCGGACTGACTGGTCTTGTGCTCTTGTTTTGCATGAATGCACACAGACTGGTGGACAATGGGATCAGTGGCAGATCCACCTCCTGTAATACTTTCTTTAAACAGGGCAGCAAGTGTGTCCCCCTGTTCTGTCGGCAGACCAGAATTTATCCTGTTAGTCACCCTAGATGAGTGAAAGAGTAAAATCAACCCCCATACCAGCTGGACACACACACACACACACACACACACACACACAAGGATGCATCCATTTATAAAGGCAAAACGCACACACACACACTTAACCCCACACTGGGGAGTTATACACACAGGCAGCTTTATAGACAGCTGATAAGAACAGGTTTAGCTGGTGGTTACTGTTCAGAGCGGGTCAAGCAGAACAAGATCTGTTAATGTCTCTTTTCTATAGTTCATACTGCAAAAGACTGCATTTTGTTTTTGTTTTTGTTTTGCTCTTACATAAGACAATAAGCAATTGTGTCAAGTGTGCACATGCTCTTATGACTGAAGGGTTAGTGTTGGTATTGTGCCCACTCAGGGTGTGTAAACGCCCATTTTTTGCCCCATTAGGCACAGCTCGATCATGCCTCTGGGAGAGTGCCACATTCTCATGCTCTGAGAGACTTCTCAGAAAGGTTTTGCTGCAGATTAATTGCTGGTCTGGTTTACCATTTTATTTATGCAGTTGGATAGTCAGAGTGAGCTTCCTCTGTAGTACATTAGAAAGAAACCATCATTAGAAGATAAACCTTTTTTTTTTTTTTTTTACTTATTGTATCGTTTTATTACAGGATGTAGGGAATGGTGTGAGAAATTTACATCACATTATATCGTTTTATTTTTGAACTTGAACTTTAGGAATGTCTCTCAGTGAGATATGTGCTACTGTTGGGAAAATAATTTCAAAACAATTATATCGTAAGTGTAGTGAAACACATATTGTTTAGAGAATTGTTTTAGTCCCTAAGGGCTTGAAGGAAAGGCAGAGCCAATGAACTTCTTCCCATCACCATAGAAGGAGTTGTTCCAGGTGTAAGTCTGAATAATGAGCTCCTTCCCTCCTACGCTCAGATGACACCTGAGGATGATGGATACACAACCAAAATCAGCACAGATCCATATACATCCACATAGAGATCCACACGAACAGGACATGAACATTTACTCACTGTTTTCCAGGGCGAGTGATAAAGCAGAGGCTGTAGATGGCAAAGTCAAATTCTGGGCTGCAGCCAATGACTGCAGAGCCGACCTGCTTGTAGTAGCCATCCCACATGAACTGCATCCCCAAGACATCAGGATATGTAGTCCACTGAAAGCAAGAGAAAGAAAAAGAAAAAGAAAATGAATGCAGTGCAGATCATAAATACTGGGATTTTTATTGTCAATGCTTACAGGCCCATTGAAGCTGTGGCTATAGTAGTTTAGCTTTCCACTTTTCTCAAGAAGATAAAACCGGATCCAGTTGTGGAAACCAGACACTTTTCCTCCCTTGACCTCTCCTGTTACAGAATGTAGTTTTGAACATTAAAAAATAAAATAAAATTTTCAAACATATGTGACCTTTAAAAGAAATCTGCTCTGTCCGAACCTGCAAAGATGTGTTCAAAGCCACTGGAGTCCAGCTGGTTGTTGTTGCGAGAGTACAGACCAAACCACATCATCTTCAGGTCCTCAGTGAACCCTTCCTCTGATTTATAAATGCCTTAAACATAAGCACAACCATTGCAAACATGTGTGGATGACAGTCTCCAACCTTTAAGTACTGCAGAGGTTGTGTGAAGATGAACTATTACACGTAGACATGGTTTACCTTTGGTGTAGAGAAAAGCAAACAACTCCCTTCCCAGCTCAGTGTTGGACATAGTTTCCTTGATGAACGTCTCCTGCTCAGCCAGCTGCTGAGAGCTGAAGTTCTCCGCCTGTCCAGTCATCCTGTTGTAGTTGTCCAGCACAGACAGGAGAGCAGCATAGGTAGGCCTGGAAAAGAGAGCATCCTCGTCCAGGTAGCGGAACAATCTGAAAGCACAAACAATTAAACAGAGAAAAAAATTGTGAATACATTTAGATATCTAAATGGCTACATAGTGAGAGACTGCTGTGCTGATAAAATTGTCTTCTCACGGCCTTGAAGAGAGATCTGTCTTAGAGCTGGTCTCAGAGTCGGGCACCAGAGTCTGAGGATCAATGATCAACTCTGAGGCTGAAACCTTGTTTGAGTCCAGAGCATAAAGTGTCTCAGAGAGAGCCTTGATCTCTGCATCAGTTACCACCTCACCTCCCCCATCACCTGCAGGACATCACAAACACATGCACATGTGTGTGTTCCTGTAAACGTTGTATTACAGATAGTGGAAAGTAAATAAGTACAAGTTAAGTCAGAAACATAATACAACTGGAGAAAATAATAAAATTATTATACTTGTGTTATTAAATAAAACTATAGTGTGTGAAATTGTCCAAATAAATTCTCCATCAACCACCACCACATTTAAACAGCTGTTTGCATCACTGTATAAACCATAAAACACCCATTTTCCATAATGAGAACTGGAGTATATTTGAACTGTGGTATTGCTACTTTTACTTATCAAAATACTGCTTCCACCACTGGATATTACTCAACACGGAGGCAGCAGATGAAGTTAAGGGAAGAACAAACTGCAGCCTTTTTTGCTACCTTTCATTATGTGAAGTAGCACAACAGTGACACCTCCTGGACATATACTAAAAAAGCTTTGGCAATTAGTGGCTGGCACGACAAGACAAATGGAAGAAGTGTATAGATCCTTTTACTCAAGGACAAAGTAGGCGCGATATAATAGCGGAAGAAAATGGATGGATGGATGGCGCAATATAAAAATACTCCATCACAACTAGAATAAGTAAAAGGAAAGAAATAATTAGAAAGAAAATGTGCTTAAAGAACTAATAGTAAATGTTGTCATTCTGCTTCTCTGATCTACATGATGATAAACCGAGTCAATGTTTAAAAGAAAATTTACTCTATAATATAAGTGGTCAAAGCACAGTTACACTTAAATAATTCACATAAAGTTTGTTGTTTAGTCCAGTGGTCCCCAACCTAAAGGTCAGGCCCCTCCAAGATAAAAAAAAAAAGGGGGGCCATGACATGAATTATGGGAGAGGTTCAGAGAGAAAATTTGCTATTTGTTTATTTCTTTTATGACAGATAATAAATTAATTTATTATTCATGAAACATGGAATTAATTAATTGAATTGATTAATGAAACTATTTGAGAATCCAACGTTGGTGGACCACTTATCAATTAAAGTTAAAATGTTTGTGGAACGCTGTTTTGATCTCAGCTTGTTGTAGTCTAAGAATTTGCATATTTAGTTATTTTAAAATAAAACCTAACTTGCAACTAAAGTTGTCAAATTAATGTACAATATTATCCCCTGAAATGTGATGGACACAACATGTAGACTCTCAAAAACTGTAATTACTTAATTATCACACCATAATACAACCACGAAGTTACTGTCATAAATTACAGATTGAGAAATTAAGCGTTTGGAGCATGGGACCATCGGGCTCACTGTTTTACTGCTGAGTGTTACAGCTGACTGTTTCCTGTGTGAAAGTGACCAGGTGTCCGAAACAGAGGGGCTGTTAGTAGAAGATAATGTAAACACAAACTGAACTGCTAGTAATGGAGAGATATTACGTGGCACGTGAGGTGGAGTCAGCTATAGATGACACATATTTTGGTCTTACAGAGTTCGTTGTAGTCACTGCAGCAGTTGTTGTACTGGGTGCATTTGGAGTTGCAGTGGCACTCGTTCTGAGAGTTGTAATTCTCACCACACCTGCCTTTACAAGATGTGGCAGCTAGAAGGAAAATAAATACACTTCCACAAAAACTCTAATAATGTTCACTGTGTATGTTTTTGGTACTATTAAATAACTCTGAGTCTGCGTTTGTCACTTACCTTTACATACTTCAGTGTAGTCTGAACAACAGTCATTGTAGCGCTCACATGCTGGGTTACACTGACAGGAGAAATTGCTGTCTGTTCCATAACCACATCGTCCCTGACATGAGTCCAAGGTGTCTGGAAACCAATAGGACAGATTGGTGTCTCAATATCACAGCATTACACTGACATCCTTATTCCACCTGTAACACGATCACAATAAAGATCCAAAGATGGGTTAAGATGATAAAAGAGTCAAAATAAGTCTCTTACTGCTGTATCCTTGGCAGCACAGGGTCACACAAAGTACAAGGACAGCAATGACCTTCATCTTGGCTCAGCAGCAACCTGATAACTAGGTGAACTGACTGTTATGGTCTTTCTTTTATATCAAAGAGGGGTGTGTTTTTTGCTCAACTACCATAAGAGAGGTGGGGCAGACTGGTTCAAGGACCAGCGGAGGTGGAGTTAATTAGCAAAGCTACTTTTTTCTTTGGAGAAGTTCTAGACCTGCTTGAAGGAAACTTGAAGAAGTCAACACGTCCTGAACCTGAGAGAAAAACTCAAGGTACAATAACATTAACAACGCCAGTGCAAAAGAGGAGCAAGTTGCAGGAATTTGAACCTGGAGATTAAATATTTGTATTGTACTGATTGCAAAGAGGATCCTTTGTGGTCATGTGTCTGAATTCAATTGTCATATTCTGTGCTCCAACAGTGATGAAGCAATGCAGATTTACCACCTAAACCTCCTTTGACAGAGACAGAGCTTGTTTCCCTGATGGAGCTTGGTGAAAGAATTGTGCCCGCTCTACCTGCCTCGTGTCTTTGTGATGCTCACAGAGCAGATGTTGCCTTGCTGCAACAGAATTTTTTTCTCATTCAGCTTATCTCATACAACACCCTGTTGAGACTCACCTGGGTGTGATGGTGTGTTCAGAGCTCTGTCAGAACACAAGAGAAAAGTGGTACTGAAGGAATTGAAAGCTATGTAGAGATGGTCGTAATAGAGTCTAACAGCACTTTCTGTAGCCACACTATTCTGTACAGTTCTGTTTAGACTATTGCAAGATGAATGAAGCACCACATTTTGATGCCTATCCAATACCTCAGGTTGATGACCTCTTGCCCTTCTTTTCTTGCTTTTACACAAAACTGGATCTGAATAAGGGGTACCTTGTCTGTAAAATCTAAAAAAGAAATGGCCTTCTCCAGTCTGTACTGTTACCAATTCATGATGCTTCCTTTCAGGTTGTTTTGATCAGTGATGGAGCTACCTCCCACAATCTCATGTACTATATCCAGTGACCAAACACTGACAGGCTTTTCTTACTGCCAACCTGAAGAAGTGTGCGGCTGGATGGCAGTGAGTAGGTGGGCCCTCAGATAGACTGCACCCAATGCAGCCTGCCCACAGCCCAAGACCAAAGGAAAAGTGAGGTAATTCTTGGTGCTGGCATGTTAATACTGGAGGTTCATCCTAAATTTCGCAGATGTGACCGGCTGCCTGTCCAGTGTCACTCAGAAAGATGCCTCAGATCTTGTCCAGTGGATCGGAGCAGGGTCAGGTGGAAAGAGAAGGAAAAAAAATCCCTCTGTGGAAAACCAGTTCTCCAAACTCCTAACTTCACTCCTAGTTTCATTCTGCAGAGTGAAGCTTTCGAAAGTGGGATGGGGGCAGTTCTATCCTAGAAGGTATGAATGGTTGAACTCCTGGTGCTGAAGATGAGCTGGATATATCAGCTGGAGTATTGGTCTTCTATTGGTATTGGTATAAAAGTATGTCTACCAATCTGGTCGGCGGTCAATGGAATGCAAACTAATACCACCCTCAGTTCAGACCATGCTTAACTGCAATGAGTCCTCGGCATGAAGGAGGCCAACAGCTGGATCCCTCTTAGATCTGGCTTTACAGCCTTGTAAATTGATGGTGGTCCAAACAAAGTGCCTTTGGCTTGGCACGCCAGCTGTGACAATATTGGATTGAGAGCAAATAATCCTGTTAGCAAATGACACTCAGTCCAAATAAGAAGCTAGAATGAGTGATGGTGTTTTAAATCACAAATTTCTGAATTTCCACTTTGTTGTCACTCAGTCATAACTTTTGTGTTTGAATAAAGGTACAAAAACTACTTGGTTAGCTTTACAAAAAGGTCGTGGTTTGGGTTAAATATCTCTTTACAGCATTAATCCTGCATGTTGAAAAATGACTTTTAAACAAGTGTCAGTATGTGATGAGTTGGAGTTCACTATCGCTGTTCTCACTATCACTGTGGCCAGTGCGTTACACAGCCAACATCGAAGGACACCTTGTGAGTTGTGCTGTAGTGTGAGGCTTCTGTCAAAGTGGCCTGGGCCTGGAAAACAGGCTGGTTCCCCAACCGAAGCTGATCAGTGAGGGTGTGTGGTAGTGGGCTGTGGTTTTACTCAGCTATAAAAAGAGAGGTGGGTGAGACAAGTCCAGGGAGCAGTGCCAGGTGGAGCCGGTTAGCACAGCTGCTGTGCATCGATTATTAAAGTTTTCTTCTCTAATGCAGTGCCGTGCTGTTACCAGTCCATGCCGGCGTACACACGACACGCCAGCTGTGGAATCATGTTTGAAAGGAGTCTTGTGTTATTGTTGTGAGCTGTGTGCTATCAGGAATGCCAGGCCTTTATGTTTCTTTAAGTGTGTGTGTAAATTACAAATTCACTTGAACAACCCAAAAGCAACCCTCACATTACCCAGCACATAAGTCATGTCGCTTTATCACAATTGCATCTTTTAGACAAAACCCACCAAAGTGTGTTGTTCGATGTGATGGCTCAATTAATTATATATTTATATAATTATAGTCATATTTTAATTATTTGTATTATTTATGGATATATTTATGGATAAAAGTGTTCAATTTCTTTCTCTTCTATGGGAAACTGTACATCTGGTTATCACACAG
>VUQI01032083.1:0-17735 GCA_015106735.1 Paratilapia polleni | reverse complement strand
TTTCCTTGACCCTGCGGAATGCTGGTAAATTAATCATATCACTTTTTTTCCTCCCTTCTTTCTTTTTACTTCCTTTTTTTTTTTGTTTTTTTTTTTTTTTTTTTTTTTTTTTTAAAAATAAAAATTTTTTTTTTTTTTTTTTTTTTTTTTTTCTTTTCTTTCTACAGACGCTGCAAAAACATTACCATCCAGATGTGGCCAAAGCTGCAACGCTGATCAACACACCCATGTCAGAACAGGAGGATGACATCAGTGAGGCACTAGAGATCACAACATACGAGGTGATGCGACGCTTCCACGGTTACCTTCCCTTGTATTTCTGTTCAACTCAAATTAGTTTATGATGAATAATTTTTTTCATGTTCTTATTCACAGCTGATGGAGAGAGACCTGAAGCAACCTGAGACGAAGAGTGTCCCACTGGAGTTTGAAACTGCCACACAATTACTAAAAGGAGGGGGGCGAGATGTGTTAGAACAGCACTTCTGTCTGGCATAAAATGAGTCAAAACAAGGGACGATATTTACAGTGTGTTATAACCTTCTTTGACGAGTGCAATCCTCATCAGGAAGTGTTGGCTAAATTTTCTCCAGATAGAAAGTAGATATTTTTTTGATACCAACAGCAGCAATAAGAAGAGACATTACTTTGGATCTTGATTTGTTTGTTCATGTTTTTTACTACATGACTGACATTGATTTGGGACTAATATATGCCAATAAAAACCCTTTCTAAAGCTTGTGGTTGAATAAATCTTTCTTGAAGGCACTGTTACTTGAAATCAGTTACAAATAGAATTTATATGAAATTTAGAAGCTTTCGCATGGCTAAAATGAAGATAACGGCATTAAACTTTTCTTTGTGGGCTGTTCATGTTTTAGATTTGTGGCCAGTCTACACCACCTAAAGACCCACATTTTATGAGAAGTTATTTGACAATGGTAATAAGGAGTGTTAATGTGTTTTTCAAGAATTCAAACAAAGACACTTGTCTGCATACAGTATGTAAATAGGAAATTGTTGGTTAACATGAAGCCTTGATATCTTTAGAAGTATCAAGATATGTCATGGCTGTCTGCCTTTTCTTGAATTTTTCTGCCTCTGAGTAAGCAACAAAATCATTCAATGCACTGCATATTTTCGCTTGGTGCGGCTGTATTCTGGTGCAACAAAATTAGACGGGAGATGCTGAGTTTTTGTTTGTTGCACGGCATACGGACTTTAGCTTACATTAATTCATCAGATTTAACTACACCGCAAGGATACAGCCATGCCTTAGTGAGGCTGTTCTTCCCTCATACAGGTGAGGTTAGGGTTGGCCTTAAATGATCCTTTTCCGTCTCCTCTTCATATTTCATTTCTTGTTAAGTGTGCCATATGGTCACACAGCAGGCAGCCTTGGATACAAGAACGCTGTGAGAGAAAAATTCTGAATCATAACTGATTTCTGTTTCAAAAGAACAAGTCATATCAGGGAGAAGCTCTCCAAAAAAATGTACTGAGACCCACGCTACAAGCACCAAACCATGGAAGCTACAGAGTCTGCAGTTGATCCCTACTGTTTTGAAGATTAGAATATCTATTTATAATTTTTGTAGGCTTTCTTATGGAGGACTACAAGATGGACATAACTCTAGCCAGCAAAACCTGATCATTGTGAAGAGGATGAGAGAAACTGAAGACCATTTATTAAATGGGTAAGAAAAATGCAACATAGTCCTTGCTGAGGGTTTAAGAGATATATAATAGTTAGAGGTGTTTGCAAATTGCAGTATTATATACATTAGGCCATAATATTTGTACTTTTTTTGAGTGTGCAAATGCAGTTTTCATTTTCTTCAGCTCCTGAAAAGTAGCCTACATGCAATAACAGCTCTAAGACCTAAGCCATTCACAGCTACTTTTATAAAATATTATTTCAAACAATGCAATGAACTTACTTCTAAATTCAGTTTCTTCATCATTTGTCTCCTTTTAATCCGGCATGAATAATTGTGTGCAAACAGTGAAGAGCTGTTTGCTTAGAATCAGTATGAGCTAGCTAACTACATGGCCTCACAGTAGTAATAAACTAACATCTTTAGAGGAAGGTAATGCTATAGAATAAAAAAGCACTATCATGGAATTATTCAAAGTAATGGTTATTATTTAATATGTAAATGCGAAACCCCACAGCTCTCTCTCTCTCACTTTGATAAACCTGTGACAGATGCTTTGGTATTTACTGGGTGTTTATAGAGGTCTTTGAACGGTGGGACATTTCTGCATAAATCTACAAGAGTCCTGGGTTCTTTGTGCTGCTGCTGTTGTTGTCTGTCCTCCTCCTCCTCCACAATCCCCTGCAAGGAACTAGAAGCTGTCCAAGGTGAGTCAGCACAGAGAATCTGTTCGAGCATTTGGCTGAGGCTTTAAGAGAAACAATGGAAGAAGAAGCCAATTACAGTCTTTTTTTTTTTGCTGTTGTTCTGCTACACAAGTCACTCTCATGTCTTCTTTGTTCATTAGTTTTTGACACAATGATGTTGATTTATCCAACAAGCCGGCCACTTTTTGTATAATTAATCAAGAACAGGTAATCAAAAAAATAAAATAAAATTCTGATCTTGTTTGTATAAATCAAACAAATAAAAAACGGACAATCAGACATTTGAGCGTTTGTTAGAGTAGATTAGTAGAGTCCAATAAGTCAAATACCCTGAGGTATGAGCATCATTAACCGTCTCTACCCTGCGTGCATCTGTGTTCTGTATTACATTTAGTGTGAATGCAGCACTCCTGTGTGTAAGTCAGTGTCTGTTTGCACAAACGTACAAAGTATGTCAACATAGATGAAGATTTAGTACCAATTAATATGAGCTGATGTATTTTACATGCCCCCACCACCACAACCCCACACACACGCCCCTTCACTGTGTGTCTGTGCAGTAATCCTCTCTTATGTAACTGAGTGAGACTCTCTCTCAGCGATAACACACATGCACATGGATGCACACATGTACATAGTAGTCAGCACCTACATGTATATGTGGACGAACTCATGCGAGTGGCAACGAAGTTAAATTGGAGCAGTGATTCAGTTTTCAAAATGTGGCTTTTACTGTCAGGGACTGACTGTGTACTTCTAAATGAACAAACAAGTTGTGTGATTTTTTTTTTTTTAATGAAAGAAGATGAAGGAATTGTACAGTAAGTGCCACAAACTCTTTGTTAGATTCATTAGTGCTTTTACTGAGCAGCAAACCTTTCATTCTTAGTTTTCTCACAGCAACAATTATTACTGTTAATGTTTTCTGTAAATCCAATTGAATGTTTTTGTCTGCTAGATTAAAATTATTTGTTTCAAGTCAACTAAGCATTGGGAAACAATAATCATGAATTATAATAGAACATTTGATTTTTTTTCCTTCATGATATTCAGTTATTTGTCATTTTAATAACTATCAAACACGCTTTATGTTATCATTTGCTTGTAAATGTAGTGATTAGTTGGATAGGTTTTTGAACTACTAAACAGTGTGCCAAAATACTGATATGCACTATTTTCAGGTGAGGTTTATTGAAACTAAAGCATAAATCTGAACATGATACAAACTAAAAAGGTAGCTGAAATCTCTCAAGTATTGTACTTTAATCAATTATGCCTATCGATACCTTTCGAAAAGCAATACTACTTGATTACACAGTCAGGTGTATGTATGCTTTTCTGTGTATATCTGCTCATGGCACTTTTCCGGTATTGAACATTCAGAGTGTGTATAGAAGTGTGAGTAGAGTATGAGGTTTGCATCGTAGATTCAGTATATAATCTCTGGGTTGGCTTTGCAGGTGATAATGCGGGATCACAAGTCCAGTGCTAATGTGGAGGATCTACTGAGGCAGTCTCAGATGGAGTTACAGTGGATCCAGAGACAGCTCGCCATGATTGCTGCCAGAAATGTGCACCATTACCACCTGCACAGCAAGGGCAAGGTAACATCGTACTGTAGGCCTTAGGTATTATTACTGCTGCTTTTAGAGCTGAGATAAAATTTATTGAGGGGACATTAGCCTTAGTCTTGGTCTAGAATAAATGGCACCTACAAGCTGCTGATAAAGTTTGAACATGTGGTTTGATACCGGTGGTTGCTCAATAATACCAAACTACCAGTTTCTTTTGACCCTGAAAAGATTATGTATCATGGCTGAGGAATAGCTAAACATTTGACACACAGAGCAGGAAAGAAGTGAGACAGGAGAAGCCATGCTGACAGTGAGGCCATTTGAGTACAGTGAACTTATTGTCATGTTCAAGAAACCAGTTTGAGATGATTTGAGCTTTGTGACATGTTGTCCTGCTGGAAGCAGCCATCACACTGTGGTCATAAATGGATGGACTTAGCCAGCAACAATACTCAGGTAGGCTGTGGCATTTTAATGTTGCTCATTTGGTACTAAGGGGCTCAAAGTGTGCCAAGAATATATTGCCTACACCATTACACCACCACCACCAGCCTGAACTGTTGATAGAAGGTAGGATGGATCCATACTTTTATGTTGTTTACACCAAATTCTGAGCCTACCATCTGAAATTGAGACTCATCAGACCAGGCAACGTTCTAATTTTCTGTTTTGGTGAGCCATGCGAATTGTAACCTCAGTTTCCTGTTCTTAGCTGACAGGAGTGGCAACCTGGTGTGGTCTTGCTATAGCCCATCTGCTTCAAAGTTCAACAAGTTGTCAGTTCAGAGAAGCTCTTCTGCATACCTTGGTTGTAACAAGTAGTTATTTGAGTTCCTGTTGCCTTCCTATCAACTCGAAGCAGTCTGGCCATCCTTCTCTGACCTCTGGCATCAACAAGGCATTTTTGCCCAGAGAACTGCTGCTCACTGGATATTTTCTCTTTTTCAGATCACTCTCTGTAAACCCTAGAGATGGTTGTGTGGGAAAATCCCACCAGATCAGCAGTTTCTGAAATACTCAGACCAGCCCATCTGGCGCCAACAACCATGCCACATTCAAAGTCACTTAAATCACCTTTCTTCTCAATTTTGATGCTCGGCTTGAACTTCAGCAAGTTGTCTTGACCATGTCTACATGCCTAAACGCACTGAGTTGCTGCCATGTGACTGGCTGATTAGATATTTACGTTGATGAGCAGTTGAACAGGTGTACCTTATAAAGTGACCTGTGAGTGTAATGTTTATCTTGTGTATATTCTCACAAATCATGAGAAAATTATTGTGGTGTCACAGTTTGTTTTAACTGCAAAGACTTTATTCAGACATTAAGCCCTGCATTCATTGTGAAAATGTTAAATTCCTACATGAGGGCTTTCATTCATTGCCAGCATTAATAGAAAAAATTCAAAAACCTTTCCAAGTGCTAAGAGTTACAGCTACTTTGAATATCATCACTGCTTAAGTCTCTTTCTCTCCATGCATTTTCTGATCTGTTGAGCAGAAAAAGCCAAACCATGTAATGTCAAAACTTATAATTTCAGATGGCTTATTCATGTTGGAGGTGCTGCACAAGTACAGTTGTTACTTTGAATGCTATTTATTCTAATTCCTGCTATCCACTTACATAGTGCTAGTAGCTGTTAGGGGGAGAGATTTGTGCCTCTGACCTCAAAGCTGTTGTTTTACAATAATCTTTGTTTTTAAACCTTATTTGACCCAAACAAATGTGCACCTGTCTGCTACATTAAAAAGATTTCAAAGGCTTTGATGGCACCAGACATACTATTGTGTGATTCGGATAGAATTAAATTCCCCTTTTCTAAAGAAAATGATTGCTCTATCAGCTATACCTCTTGCCCTTTAGAGGAGGAGGGCCCATTCCAAGTCATTGACAAATATGTCCAGAAGAGGACAGCATGCTTCTAAAAACACATTTTCAGAGTTCAAAATCCACTCAGTTGAGGGAGAGGCCAGTCAGGCTGGTAAAGGTAGTGGATTGTTTAGAGTGGACCTGTTATTCTCATTTCCAGCTCCATGTTTTTATTTGTCTGCTAGAGTTGCTTTGTATGATTCACAGTTCAACATAATCCTTATTTATTTTATAATGGGTCTTTGTGCAGTCCGTTAGTTCATCCACCATTTGAAACAAGCCGTTTTAGCGCCTCTCCCTTTAAGGCTATCATCCCTTTAAGTCAAGTGTTCTGATTGGCTGCCCCTTGCAAACGGAAGGTTTGAGCAGCAAGTGCAGGGCCCTGTACAGCTAGCCAGAGGTGTATGTCTGAAATGACCATATTAAGGATATCCTCTCTCACTGACATCATGCAGAGCCAAGAGTTAGAAAAAAAAGATGCCAAATTACCATTATTTACTTGCATTCCTGAACAGAAAAATTAGTTTTAATGGTTGAATGTTATGCTTGATTAATTTCTGACTTCTCAGAGAAGTCCAGTTTGCCGGCTCAAATTTGGTAGAATGACGAGAACTCTCTGAAAAGGAAAAAGTGTGCATTAAAGCACTGATGGATGGTCTTTCTCATTTTTATGACAGGTGGTCTAATAAATTTGTTAAGCATGTTAAGCACGCTGATGTCATTATTTGAAACTTTGGCCATGATTAACATAAGCATCCACCATTGTAACAGTATATATAACAGAAAATAAAAAGCATCATCTGCCTGCTTTAAGTATTTAAATGACAATTTGCCTTGAGTTATTTGCATATTCAAAGGAGCCAGTCTGCCCAATCCAGTTTCCATCTGTTCCTGAGTCTCAGTCTCACAGGGTGTCATGTCATGACTGGAAACCAATTCACTGCGAGAGTAAATGTGCCTACAGTAAAGATGAGAACAGACAGCGAGGACGTGTTGCTAGGCAACAGAGTGGAACCGAGCGTACATCCTGCTTTCTCCTCTTCATGCTGTCTTTCTTTCTGTCCTCTCCTCTGTCCTGCGTGTCTCTTTCTTTCTGTCCTCCCCTCCGCACTCTTTGCTCTGTCCCAGCTAAGCAGAGAACTACTACTACATTATACATTGAGTGCCTGGTGCTGATGTAACCTCACTAAAACCTGATTTAATTTGAGCCCTCTCTCAGGGATTTAGAGGAGGTGAAGAGAGCAAAAGGGATGCAAGGTAGGACCACGACCAAGAACATGACAGTGTAGATTTGATTTTAATCCTAGAGAAAAGTTACAAGCCTTAATATGCAATAGGTGGACATGGCTGAAATATAGTGAGATCATGGGTGTAGGTTTTGTTTAAGCACTGGAGTGCAGACACTTCATAGTCTGTAATCTAGTGAATTTTACTGAATCAGTTTATGGTGAAAATGTCTTCATTTATATAAAGAAAAAAAAATTAGTCACTATGGGACAATTTAACATATACTGGAATATAATACAGTGAGGCTGTCTGGAATTCTGTATCACTTTCAAATAATTATTCTTAACCCTTTTATTTAATTTTATCCCAGCTGAATCAAAACACATACATACATGATTTTTTTAGTCATTTTTTAACAAGGTGTTGATTCTGTCTCATATCAGTCTACTTCTGTGTGTTTTGTTTATAGAAGTGACCTGCTTAAATATGCATATGTCACTTGTTCCTTTTAGAGATAAATTAATTCATTTTAGTTCATAAGACCCTGGACTATAGGGATTGAGCTATATACAGTACTGTGCAAAAGTCTTGAGCCCCCCCTGATTTCTTTATAATTCTCTTCAAAGAAGCCAGACTTTCTTGTAATTTTTAAAGTGGTCTTGAGCAGTAGTTCTCCAGGCTTTCTGAAGGTCTTTTGAAGTTTTTCTTTGGGCATTGGCTGCTTTTTCACTCATTTTCAACCCAGTCCTACATGACAATTTTCAGAGGAATGTTTTTTGTTTGTTAAGCAACTTAACACTGACCTATGAATCATTCAAGCATAAAAAAAGGATGAACCAATGTTGTGTCTACACATAACAGAAAACTTAGCAAAGAACCAGTTTTAATTTGTATCTTTAGGCACTTTGTTCCTAGCAGCCAGTTGCTAAAACACATAACTTGTTGCCATTTCTTTAACTGACTCTATGAAAAATACCAAAGATAACACAGTTTGGCTGTCAAAAAGCCATTCTTAAGGAAGGGAAACGGGGAGAGAAGGCTGAGGTATAACAAATTACACAAGCACTGGACTGAAAATCAGTGGCAACAAGTTTTATGGAGTGATGAATCCAAATTTGAAATCTTTGGTGAAAGTTTTCATCCATATATACAGAGGAGGTCAGGAGACAGGTACAACAGTGAGTGTGTACAGGCATCTGTAAAACACGGTGGAGGCTCTGTCATGGTTTGGGGCTGCATTTCAGCCAGTGGTGTTGGAGATCTTGTCAAAATTGATGGAAATATGAATGCAGAAAAGGATGGTGAGATTTTGATCCACCATGCAATACCAACTGGAAAGTGTCTGATTGGCAACAGCTTCATGACAATGACCTCAAATACACTACTAAGGCAGTAAAAGCATGCCTGTGTAGAAAAACACACAGTGGAACACTATCAGTCATGGATTGGCCTCCCCAGAGCCCGGACTTCAACATTATTGAAGCAGTGTTGGATCATGCTAACAGAGAACGGAACAAAAGGCAGCCAACATCCAAAGAAGAGTTTTGAATGTCCTTCAAGAAGCCTGGAGAACTATTCCTGAAGACTACTTAAAGAAATGACAAGAAAGCTCTAAGAGAGTTCAGGCTGTGTTGAAGAATGAAGGTGGTCAAATACCAAATATCGATTTTTAAGTTCATTAGAATTGTACAAACTCTGTTTTTGATTTTTATGCTATATTTCTATGTATGTCTGCACATTTCAGTAAGTCGCTGCATCTATTTTTCTAACAAAATGTAAAGAAATGAGGGGTGGCTCAAAACTTTTACACAGTAATGTATGTTTCAGCAAAACTTCTGCACATACGAAACATATTACACATATGCATAACATGTACATCTCAGCTGAGGCTGACTGAAAACTTGGAAGACAGGCAACATTATCTTAAGATTATATAGCAAACTAAAAAAACTTGAATATGTGGCTAACAACTTCATAGGGTTTCAGACCTGAGAACAAAACAGTCCAAATATTGGATTCCCTCCATGTCCCCTTCTCTTTCTTTTCTTTTTTCCCCTTTACCACCAAGTGGTGATATGCGCTTATAATTCATACCCATATTTAAAATAGACTCATTCCTGAATTTAAAAAAAAAAAAAAACACCCTCCACTCACCCTTCACTACTGAACTAGGAAGGGAGGCATTCCTAGCTGAGTAATGTTATAGCAGATCTTCTGCACAAGTCCTTTTTATTGGACAAATGCATGTATGCCTGTATTCTGTGTGAGGAGGTCAGGAGATGTGGTTGACATGTCCCAGTAGGCTAAAGTGAACGAGCTTAAGCAGTAAAAGTAAAGTGAGGATGTTTTGTTCTACTTTTCAATTAACTTTGTACAAAACGTGGTAAACATAAAAAAAAAAACTAAGCAAAACCACTGTTTGCCATTTAAAACATAGTATCGTCCTCGTGATGCAGAATGACTTGAGTATTGGATACTAATCTAAATTGCCTAAACGTTTTGCGCAGTATTGTGTGAAATGAGCAGTGTTTACTACATTATATGTGTTGCTTCTGGCAGAAAGTGACGCTGGACCGTGGTCTGCTCTGTTTGGGAAATGCTTTCAGAGACAAAAAAAAAAAAGAAAAAAAAAAAGAAGCCTGCACATGATGTAACGATTTAGCCATCAGTGCTCAAAGCTGCCGTGCATCTTTTTCTCCCCTTTTTTCTGCATGCGTGACCGTTGTTTTCGTTCAGTTGAACACGTCCTGTGGATGAGGCAGACATAGCGAGAAAGCGGAGGTGGGCTGGGTGGGAGGGCGGTGAAGGTGCAGGAATTGTTTTTACACTTTCAGGTGAACAGGACTGCGGTGCCAGCAAGGTGGCACTGCTTTTTGGCCTTGCTGTTTGCGTGATAATTCAGGCCAGATACGGGTGTGTGCAGACTAGGCAAGCTGTGAAAAAGCCAGCACACAAGCAGATGCACTCAGACACCGACATACACGTGCAGGCTGCGCACACTGACGTGTCGCCTCTGCCTTCGCTGCCGGTTTGTGATGTGACGGGAAGAATAGAGAGTCATTTCGGGACAAAGAGGATACTTCATTTGCGGTATGGACAGTGTTATTACTGTAGGTGTGTTTGCAGAAACACTGCACGCTACCATTACTGTGCCAGCCCCTCATTTTTGATTGCCAGACACTGTGGATTTTCCTTTACTCTGAATGTAAATGATGGCCTACTCTGGGTCTTACTGCAGTTGCTGTGATTCTCTTTGGAGCAGTGGGTGAAATGTTTCTCTCTTGGGTAGCAGTCTGAATCCCGACTGAATTTCTTTCTTTCTTTCTTTCTTTCGTTCTTTCTTTCTTTTATTCATTTATTTATTTGTTTATTTTGAAAATCTGTATCCTGCTGAGTATATCCACCACAAGCATCAGTGCACTACTGATGCAAGTGTTTCACTTCCACACCAGATGGCGATATGACAATTTATTTAAATTACTCCTAGTCAAAATAAGATTACCTTGGGGTATCCTGGCAGCTCGGTTGGCTGAGCACACGCCACTTAACCACAATGCCCTTGGTTCAAATCCAGCCGCCACATGCTGCTTTCCTAATCTATTCTACCGAGTCCCTTTAGTGCAAGTCATCAAACAAAGCAGCAATCCACAGAAGTCCCAGAAAATGTGATTTTAATAAGCAGGCTCTTGAATGCACACAACATTTGTCAGTGTGCTGATAAAGTTGGTAGCTATTAATTGCTGGAAAATGGGAGTGAGGCTTAACTGTGAGGGGTATAAAGTGGTAAAAAGTCCCTATTACATAATTATATGCTGTAACATCTTAATAGCTACCCACATTATCTGCTTTAGTTAATAAACAGTTCCTCCAGCCTCCAGTTGTTCATCAGTTTTAAATGGATAATCCACTCACTGTGCACCCATCACGGTTGTTGTCAGCAGCATTGTGCAGCAGAAATTAAGTGCCCTGTATGTTTATTTTATTATTTTGTAATATTTTATTATTTTTTAGGATTCAGCAGCTTGCTTTTATAGGGGTAAATAAAAGTTATTTTGCCACTTGTTTTTTTTGTTTTTTTCCAGCAATGTGTTCATAAAATCCTTATTAATTCCCAGCTTTTTTAGTGTGCTGCTCCTCTGCACTTCTTAAAAAAAACATGAATCAGTGCGGGTCTCAGAAGGCTCTGTGAAATGTGTCATAGAAGTTAAGTATAACAGCCAGTAAGCCCAGGTTAAATCCCTTTGTAGCTGTTACCTGCTTTACAGACTTACCTTTGAGCTGTACACACACTACAGCACTTCATAGCTTTGACCTTTATGTTTTGCAAACACAAAAGGAATATCTCCCTTAGAAAGAGGTAAAGAAAAGAAACTCTCAATAGAACACACAAAATCTGAAGTGAAAGTGTCATACATTGTGGGTCAGTGAAATCAACAAAGACACACACAGTCACAATATAAACCGACCAAACTGCAGCAAGGTAAGAACCTTGGTCAGTGCATTAAATTAGACTGGAGGCATACACTTCCTCTGAGAGGAGATTATTGCTGTACTCCCAAATGTTGCCATGCAGGAGGAGGCTACACTGCTGGATGGAAGTAAAACAGACGGCTTTTATGGGTACCAGGAAATTTTAAATACTCTGCTTGGCATCACTGCATCAGAGCAACTTTTGAGATACTGTGTCAGATTTATACAAACACTTGTAAATTATTATTACTATGTATATAAAATCAAAGCGATGTTAAAGACACACAAAGGAAATTCTTCAGTGGTTGAAAACCTCATGTTGATTGCTGCAGGGCTTTCTGTGTGAGACTGCATAGTATGTGAATTTTCTCAACTAACTAATTCCTTTTATTCCTCTGCCCTCCTTACACGTTCTCAGTTTGCCGATTAATACAATATTAGTAGTATTTTTTGGTGTCTTGTAGTCATCCACAGATACTGTGCAGAATTTTGGATGTATGTGTCTTGTGGAATAGCTTTGCTTTTTGCTCATTCTCTCTGAATTAAGAGGTGAGAATAGATGGCATACCTGCCCAGGATGCTTCTTTGGACTCTTCACTGTGTTGCTTTAATTGCTTCCCTTCTGGCTCGCATTTAGAAGCAAATGTTGTCAGTGTTTCTTGTGACCCCAGTGTGCATGAGTGTGCCATTATTCCAGACTCTGATGCAACTGCTGTCAGAGCATCTTTGGCAGCTTCCTCAGTACAAGGATGATGACTCCCATGTGGACGGCACAATTGGGCCCTGCCCGACTGGTTGCAGTCACACTGTCCGCTGTTTGTGTGCACCAAAGTCTGGGAGATTAGCAGACTAAATGTACTCTATCATGTCTCCCTTGGATGTCTTAACTGCCACTGATTAGAGGTGATGTGTTTGCTCCAGAGTCCAGTCAACCAGATGCTGAAATTCATTTGATTCTCTTATTGGGTGAATAAAAATATCCAAAAGATTGTAAATGCAGATCATTTTGTTGTCAAGTCACTAAAGGGATTACCTGTTTTTAATCATATAATTTTTTAAAATGTTAAATCTGGAAACCAGTGGTTCTCTGGTGTAAATGACTCATAAATCAGCTCTCACAGGGATGTCCATATGGCCTAATATCTTGCTCTGAATAGGCTGACAGAATGTGTTAGTCTGTCTGTCTGTTTGGAAAACCAACAGTACTGGTTGGCAGGTCCATCCCTCTGTCTGTTCTTGGAAAGTCCACCATATTACACTGGTGGGTCTATGTGTAGGCTCGACTGCTTGGCAGGTCTGCTGTATTAGCAGGTGGATCTGGCTGTCTTTCTGTCTACTTGGCACTTCCATCGTACTGGCTTCAGTAGCTTACGCTCTCTGGGTAAACTGTCATCTTGTTTGCAACTTTGTTTTTAGTATGTGTTTTGTGGAGTGTGATAGTCTGGCTTTCAATCAAGGGGATCTGGTTATTGTTTGTATGCATGTGAGTGTGTGAGTTGTTTTGTGTGCCAAAATACCAACTGTTCTGGTAACAAGCAAATTGATATATTAGGATAATATAAACTGAAGTTAGAGCCATCTGTTGGTTGGTCTGTTACGGATTAGTACAAGGAAATGGTGCTTGAAGAGAACAATGGGCTGACACTTTGACCTCTGCCTTAATGTTCCTCTAGATGGATTTTGTAAATTAAAAAAAAAAGAAAACTGGACGAAAAGCAGGTATAGGGAGTGAAAAGATAAAAGAGAACAGACTTCAAAGTAATGCAGCAAAAGGCTTCCTTTGTCTAGGGTGCTAATGTTTTCCTTTTATAGCTGTGGTAATACTGGTGTGTCTGGGCAGGCTAAGTGTGCTTTTTCAGGAGGCAAATATGAAAGAGTAAAGCCTTTTTAAGGATTTCAGATTGTAGCTCTCCAACATTTTCTCATAACACTCAAAGTGTAGCACAGCATCACATCTTTTTTTAGCCTCATGTATAGGGGAGTATTCTTTGTTCTGATATATATACCAGAGCAAAACGCATCTGAGACACAGATATACTTTTACTTACTGTATCTTAAATCAGCTTTTCTTCCACCTCAGCCAAATAGCTACTTAATTTCTCTGCTATCTGCAACCTCTCCAGTAGCTGCAGCATGATTGGAAATTTTGAAAACTACAAGATTGACAGCATAGCAGTTCTATTCCAAAATATGACAACTATGAACTCAAAAGTGCCACAGAATTTCTTAGATGGGTGTCTTTCATGAAGGAAGGCTAACTCAGCAGCACAAGGGGTGCTTCCAGCCTGCCTGTTGCAGATATGCGGTACATTTCCATGGAGAGTTTAAGCAAGTGAAAATTTGGATTTTAAAGGCTATTTTATGCCATCAAGAAAATGTAAAAAACACTGACGTGCAACTGAGGCTTAAAACCTGCAGCCGCTTCATTTTCAGACCCACTAATCCCTTTTCTGTGACTGACCACATGGGATGGAACTAGTACACTGCTGTAGGCAACACTGGCAGTATGGCTTCTCTTCATAACGTATATTATTCAAATGAGTTGGTTGGTAAAACAGTGTACCACTTGGTGTCCTGACCGAATGGATGCATTGCCAGATGATTTTGTGCAGATAATGGTTGCCTTACTTTTCCTGTTGGGTCACCATGAGATTGACATGTTTGTTTTTTAGTGAAATATCACAGCACGTATTCAATGGATAGCCAGTCAATTTGGCACTGATATCCATGTTACCAAGATAATGTGATTGTGTGTTTAAATATTGCTACATATACACAACAGATTTATTTATATACACTCAAGGTTCTTAGCTAATTTCATGACACTACCCCTCCCCTATAAAATTATCCATCAGATCCACCAAGGGTTTGCTTTTGAGGTGTTTAGTAATTGCCATAAAACATGATAGACAGACCCTTTCATGTCTCCCTAAGGATAATATCTTTGCTAATATGCTACGGTTCACATTTGACCAGGTCTTTGGTTTAGGACCAAGTACTTGCAAAAGTAATAACATTCAGTTGTTCTTTGTGTTTAATAAATGAACAAATATTGGTGAGCAAGTTAAGCCCTAGTCACACAGGTCTAGAGGCCGGTCAGTGACCCTCTGGCAACCCAAAATCCTTGCGACCTCCAGCAACCGCTAAATAACTACAAATCAAATTTTCATTTAGGGGGTTGGCGTCATGGAATGCACATTTTTCCCTAGCAACCGATGTTTGCCAGGCTGTTGCTGACTGGTCTCTCAGTGTGACCGAAGCTTTAAACATTACACCTGCAGAGCATCTTCATGTACACATTGTCACTATCTCAAAGGAGAGCTGTAAGGCTCTGCCAGTACTGTTAATACTACTAATAATAATTCTGTTGTTTCTAATAATACATGAAATGTTCAGCATTGGTTATTTTTTTCTTTATTCTTTGTCTTGCAGTCAAGATACGAGGTTTCATCCCAGCAAGCTGCAGGCCACTCCACTGTCTACCATGCAAGCCGCTTTCGACTACTGGAGGAGAGAAACCGAGCTCTAAAGCTTGAAGTAGCCACACTTCGCCAAGAGAAACAGCAGTATAGGAAACTGGTATACTTGATACTTTATCCACCCACTTTTGTCATTTTCCACACACGGACACATGGCTATATATATATATATGTGTGTATAAAGAAATTCCCCACTCACCCTTGTGGGCGGTCTTTTCGTCCTTCAAGCTCAGGTCCTCTACCAGAGGCCTGGGAGCTTGAGGAACCTGCGCAGTATCTTAGCTGTTCCTAGGACTGCGCTCTTCTGGACAGAGATCTCAGATGCCGTTCCTGGAATCTGCTGGAGCCACTCTCCCAGTTTAGGGGTCACTGCCCCGAGTGTTCCAGTTACCACGGGGACCACTGTTGCCTTCATCTTCCACATCCTCTCTAGCTCTTCTCTCAGCCCTTGGTATTTCTCAAGCTTCTCGTGTTCCTTCTTCCTGATGTTGCCATCACTCGGGATTGCTACATCTATCACTACGGCCTTCTTCCTCTGCTTGTCCACCACTACTCTATCCGGTTGGTTAGCCATCACCAGTTTGTCAGTCTATATTTGGAAGTCCCACAGGATCTTGGCTCGGTCATTCTCAACCACCTTTGGAGGTGTATCCCATTTTGACCTCTGGACTTCCAGGCCATACTTGGCACAGATGTTCCTGTACAGTATGCCAGCCACTTGGTTATGGCGTTCCATGTTCCTGCTAGCATCTTGCACCCTGCTGTTATGTGCTGGATTGTCTCACAATCTATATACATATATATAATAATCATGACAGCATATTTGCTATTAACATGTAAACAACGATTGAGGGACCAAGAATGGATATACAATATACAGCACAGAAACAACACAAATGTTGGTTGCCAAGTATGCTACTGTATGAAATTGGATGTTTCAGTTAAATTTAATACCATGACCTGATGTATCTTGGACTTTTCCCAGTTGCAAGCACATCCAAGCACTATCCAAGGTCCACAAAGTGGGGAAATAGAAATCCAAAAACCATGAACCAGCACATCAGGGGAGACAAACACATGCCATGATAAAGCCTAAGGGAAGGGACAGGACTATATATATTGGGGACTGATTACAGGGAAGAAGACACAGGTGAAAGCAATAAAAACAAATTAATAGGTAAAAACAAACCAAAAGACACGTACTGAAAAGGGAGACAAGAAAACTCACACAAAACATGATACAGAGGAACACTGGGGAGGCAAAGATAATGAACTCAAGACAGAAACCAAAATGTAATCATATCAAAGAACTGAAATGAGTCACAAAAATAATAAACCCAAGGAACCCAAAACTTTAGCAAACACAAAAATAGAAAACTTCATACACTAAAACAGCATTACAACCTAAAAGGAAAACCAACATAATATTAATACTTAATAATAATAATAATAATAATAATAATAATATTAAACAAGAATCCAAACCTCAAAAACATAACCAGTCCCTGAGGCCATGACACTTCCTTTGTTTCTTTCTTTTCAGTCCCTTTTCCTTTAAACGTTCCGGCATATAACATTTTGCCAACTGAATTCTTATATGTCACTACCTTACCTCCCACCTCGTCCAACTTTCAACCATAAACACCTTTTTCCCATTTCTGAGACTGCTTTCATCTACCAGCTTGCTTACCCTTCAAACAGACACATCCTCAGATTTGACTCTAGAATACTTTGGTATACAGAGGAGCTCATGGACCACTCAGTGACTGCAAGGTGCCCAGGTCCTGTGGATGCAAAACAAACCCAAATCATCACCCCTCCACCACTGTGCTTGACTGCTGGTATGAGGTGTTTGTACTGATGTGCTATTTTTGGTTTTGCCAGCGGTGGTGCTGTGCATTATGGCCAAACATCTCCACTTTTGTCTGGTCTGCCATTGACATTGTTGACATTGTTCCAGAAGTCTTGTGGTTTGTTCAGATGTAATTTTCCAAAGCTACGCCATGCTGCTCTGTTCTTTTTAGATAGAAGAGGCATTCTCCTGGCAACATTTCTTTTTAAATTTATTAATTAATTTTTTTATTTAATTATTTATTTTTTTATTTTGCAATTCCTCTGAGCATTGCACAGTCTGACTTTAGGGTGAATTTGCTGGGACATCCACTCCTGGGAAGACAACTCCTGGGACAACTGTCCTGAATGTTTTCCACTTCTGAATAATCTTTCTCACTGTAGAATGATGGACGTCAAATTGCTTGGAAATCACCTTACAACCCTTCCTAGATTGATGGGCAGCAACAATTGCCCCTTTAAGATCATTTCTGATGTCTTTCCACCTTATTAAATTATGCACTACTTCCAAGACAGTTAATACAACCATACAGTCACACTGAGAACTGCCTTTTATAGTTAGCACAAGTGTTAAGACTTATTTTTTCTCAATACCTCTCGCATACTGTTAGAAAACCAGAGCCTTTGGATTCAAATACCAGAAGACCACCCATAATATCAGTTTTTTCTCACATTTCTAGAATTTCTCTTGTGTTTCATCTCACTGGAATGATTTAAATGACAAGAAAAACATTCCTTCCAAGGAGTAAAACACTTTCAAAGAATATAGATGAGATCTTTGTCAGGTCCGTAGCCAGAGATTAAAAGAAATAGTGAGGTCCAGCTGTGAGTGGGTTTTTCAGTCCTCAGCACACAGAAACAACAGTAAATGTAAAAAAAAAAAAAAAAAAAAAAAATTTA
>VUQI01032078.1:0-18014 GCA_015106735.1 Paratilapia polleni | reverse complement strand
CCAGTACACTTAAGAGAAGCAGCACAATTTGGGGCGGCTGTGGCTCAGGAGGTAGAGCAAGTCGTCTACTAATCGGAAGGTCAGTGGTTCGATCCCTAGCTCCCCTAGTCTGCATGCCGAAGTATCCTTGGGCAAGATGCTGAACCCCATGTTGCTCCCGATGCATTCATCGGAGTGTGAGTGCGTGTGAATGTTAGTACTAAGCACTTAAGTGTAGATAAAAGTGCTGTATGAATGTATGTGTGACTGGGTGAATGTGGCATGTAGTTAAAGCGCTTTGAGTACACAGAATCTGAGTAGAAAAGTGCTATATAAGTACCAGTCCATTTACTAACAAAAAGACAGGAGGCTGAGCTGGAAGTGGCAGAATTGAACATGTTAAGATTGTCACTGGGAGTGACCAGAACAGACAGGATTAGAAATGAGTACATCAGGTTGAGATGGTTTGGATATGTCCAGAGGAGGGATAGTAGATATAATGGGCAAACGATGTTGATAGAATTGATTGCAGAATTTGACAATGATATGTCTACCTCCTCAAGAGTGTTCTTGATTTGGCTAGATGTTGTGAAGGGATTTTTCTTAACCAAGGAAAGAATTCTGCGATCATCCACTTTAATTGTCTTGTGTGGTCTTCCAGGCCTTTTGGTGTTGCTGAACTGACCAGTGCATTCCTTCTTTGTACACTAGGAATGTCAAAGGGGTCATTGTGATTCCTTTCCATTTTAAAAATCATGTAACTCTGTTAAATAAAACCCCATGATCTCATATTTCATGACTTTTCTTAAAATGGGTTTATTCATCATATAGTAAATTTTGGGATGTGTGGGATAAAAAAGAGGGAAAAAAAAGACCATTTATACCTAGAACTGCCTACGGAGTTATTTTGACCGTCATAGAAATCAATATAAAATATTATGCTTAACAAATGAAATAGACCTGAGTATTGTTTGTAAACAATGTATTGTTTACATACGTTTTGATATGAAGGCTACTATATCTTGACCTAGAGCTAGCTAGATGCTCAGTATCCCATCCCAGTGCTGCAATAATTATTTATCTTTTATCTACAGTTATGGTGAGAAGTTCAAATACACTCATCATGGGCATGAATATCATAGCAATTTGGGGCTTTTAATGATTTCTTTGAACTGTTCTTTTTCTAGAGTGGAATGATTGTACAGTTTAAACCTTTAATGACTTTAAAAAAGTAAGAATTGGGTGCACACGTTTGAATTTATTTTGGATTTTTTTTCTAATCCACACAGGGTCAAAAATATATATACACCCCCACTAATATTTGGTTAAATGTCCCTTAGCAAGTTGCACCTCGACCAGATACTTTTGATAGCCATCAACAAGCTTCTGGCATAATTCTGGCTGGATATTTGACCACGCTTCTTGCCACAATTCATTTAGTTTCCTGTCACGGGACCATTGATTTTAGGTGAAGTTGAAGAATTTGGAGGTTGTCCTCCTTCTCCTTATTCCATCCACTTTGTACAAGCCAATACCACGCCCCAGAGGATGATGCTACCACCAGCATGCTTGACAGTTGGTGCAGTGTTTTTAGGTTTGAAAACCTGACCTTTACTCCTCCAAACATACCTCTTGCCATTGTGGCCAGATAGCTCATTCTTTGTCTCATCTGACCATAAAGCTTTTCTCCAGTAGGCATTTGGCTTGCCCATGTGGGCAGCTGCAAATTTCAGCCATTCTTGAAGGTGTCGATTTTGGAGCAGGTGCTTCTTTCTTAGTCAGCACCCTCTACTCCATGGCGATGTAAAACCTGCTTCACTGTGGACAGTGACACTGGTGTTCAAGCAGTTTCCAGTTCATGGCAGGCTTGAGGCTTGGTGGTTCCTGGGTTGCTCCTGAACATACTAACCAATTTATTTTCATCTAAGGGTGACAGTTTGGGTCTTCTTCCAGACTTTGGCAAGTGGTGACATATCCAAATAACTTGTATTTATGTAAAATTGAACTAATGATCTTGGAATCTGCAGTTATTTAGAAATGGCTCCATTAAGGTTCTGGAATGGCTTTCCAACAGCCCCAACCTCAACCCTATTGAAAATTTGTGGACTATCCTTAAATCAACCAATTAAAATGAATTTTACCAATTCCGGCAAGAAAAGTGGTCAAATATTCAGCCAGAATTATGCCAGAAGCTTTTTGATGGCTACCAGAAGTGTCTGGTCAAGGTACAACTTGCTAAGGGACATTTAACCAAATATTAGTGGGGGTGTAAATATATTTTTGACCCTGTATGTATAATTTTGACTGTGTGTGGATTAGAGAAAATCGAAAAATAAATTCAGATTTATCCACCTAATTCTTGTTTATTAAATCCATTAATGATGTAAGATATACAATCACTCCATCTTGGAAAAAAGAACAGTTCAAAGAAATCATTAAAAGCCCCAAATTACCATAATGTTCATGCCCATGATGAGTGTATGTGAACTTCTGACCACAACTGTAGATAAAAGATAAATAATTATTGCAGGGTTTGGAAGGGATACTGAGCAGAGTGGGGCAGAGTGGAATGGGTGGGTTGCTGGCTGTGCAGAGCAACTGGGGAACCATAGCTAAAATGATCAGAGTCCAGAGTGTGGAGAACTAATTTGAGCAAGTAAAGAGTGAAATCCGGAGCAGAGCAGCTGAATCGGATGGATTTCAGGCCTGAGGACCAGAGCTGAGGATTGCTCCAGACTAAGGCGGAGCAGTGTGAGAAAGGCTGCAGGTGGATGACATGATCAACTTTAACTGTTCTGTTTTTACAATGATTAATTCATTAAATAGTGTTTCTTATTTTGTTGTTTCCAACTGTGTGGTGAATTTGAAAATGTAGGCAATGACCAGTTTATGCTGTTTCACAGTGAGGGCTCAGTTTTTCTTCTTTTAACCTTTATTTTGGTGTAACTAGTGTGACACGTTATCCAAAATTGTTTTTTTTTTTTACTTTTCCATAATGTTCTTAACAATAATTATATTATATATTATATATCAGTTATTTAGATGTGTTAGTTAGGTGTTGTTAGTTGAACCCTTCAAGGTAACCCTATCAGTGGATTCTAAAATACATTTTACCTTTATGCTCTGTAATGAAATAATCTAAATCATTTGTAAAATTAATACAATCCCTACAGTTTGATCTTAAGTACTTATTTTGTCAAATCCTAATTATAATTAGTAAAATTAGATGAAAATTAATAACTTAACTTCAAGAAAGACTTCTTTGTCATTGCTGCTATTGTTGCAGGACAGGGTCAAAATCACCCCACATGGCAATTCTAGGGGGTTTGGATTGTTGGCAATTCTAGTGTTAAAGAATTTACCAGATTGTTGATTTTGCCACTCTTGAAGTTTTTGCTATCTCTCTGATTAGTTTTTGCTATCTTTCTGGTTTATTTTGTTTTTTCAGCCTAGTGATAGCCTCCTTCACTCGACTTCATCTGTTTGGACCTTACATTGAGAGTAACAGTCAGCACTACCAAATGCAAGTTCAAAACTTGGAATCAGCTCCACATCTTTTATCTGCTTAATTTGTCATGGAATAATGATGGAACAGACCTTGCCTTGCCATGGAACCGCTTGTCAGTAAATTGTTGAATTACCTTTGAGCCTCTGAAAATGGAGGACTATGTATGAATTAAGTCTTCATTTTAATCATGCCTTGATTGTTTGCTTTAAAATCCACTGTGGTGGTATACAGAGGCAAAATTATAAAAACTGTGTCATTGTCCAAAAAACTTATAGTCCTAACTGTCAATAAAAGTGCCTTGTAAATGTAACTGAATTGAATCCTGCTGCAGGTGGAAGTGTTTTCATTTAAAAAATGTAGATGTGTACAGAACTTGCATGGTTTGTAAAAAAAAAAAGTCATGCTTTTCTGAAGTCCCCATCCATCAATGTAGCAAATCTGTTTTGGAAAGAAAATGTTTTGTTTAGAAATCAAATTCTGAATTTTTATTACTGTTCAGTGACTAACTGTTCCACTAGCTAGGTAATTGTTCATCATTATTTCATCACATTATACAACTATGGACCGCAACACATCATAAAATGCATCATACCTGCCCCCCTCCACTTGCATTTTCAGTCATTAATCCAAGGAGCCTCCATAAATTGCAGGGGATTGCTTAAGGAACCTCTTAAGCTTGAGGTTCAAGATTTGACAGGAAGAAGGAGACAGTGATGGGGCAGGTTTACAGAGCCCAGCATAAACAAAGAATTGCACTGTTAACTTGATCTTCTTAATATTAATATATAGACAATATTAAATATCTTAAGTTAAACTTAATGGCAAGAATTACTACTTGGTACACAGCCTTGTCTATGGATGACCTCTTAAACTACACAGTCACGTTCCAGATCATTGTGGTCTGTTGTGCCACTTAGATAAGTGTGTGCACATTTTAAGGCCCGAGATTAAGCTTAATTTTAATAACTTTCAGCTTTTTCTTGCAACAAACCATGCTGGATCAGTTATCCGCTATATCTGCAGCTTTGCCCCTTATCCTATATCCATCTATAATGTCTTTTTCTTTGGGGCCTGCTGCCTCTGTTTGTTCTGTAAAGACTACTTTTTTAAGTACTTCCTTTCCTCAGAGATATAATGTGCTGTAACTGTAATGGTCATGTCAAATGCTTGCCCAGCATTCACTGGTAACCACTACTTTGCTCAGCTTTTTCACATCTGATTTTATGTTTTCTTTTTCTTATCTTGTACCAGGCTAATATCAAGTGATTGGACATACTGTCCCTGGAGCCATGGTAGTATTTGGGATTTAGGACCTTCATCTTATTTCTTTAGGGGAAAAAAAATACACTCAAATTATTATGCTACACCTATCACAGGGAAGACCTAATTATAGTCTACTATAGAATATAATGTATAATGAAAATATCATAGAATGTCCATGCATACCTAAATGGAGAAAGTTCAAAGGAATGTAACCCCTTTGGCATAGATCTTTTCACCAACTGTGACATTCATCCACTTTTCTCTTCAGAGATAAAGCGACTTTATCTATGGACTAGGTGGAATATTTGGGGATAACCCAAAGGGGAAAGGTTGCTCTCCAATCTTAAAAAATATATATTAGAATAATTCGTAGACATCATTCATTTATTTTCAGTATAAAATGTGAATATCAGACCATCTGTGTTTGGTTACTGAGCGAGAAATGTTGCAGATTTTGATGCTAGCTATATTTGTAACATTGATGACTGGGAGACCGCAATACATCAAACATGGTGCAGTCACACCATGTTGACTCAAATACTTACATGGAATATCCTTAAACCTACTATAGATAACTTTTGGCCCTCCAGCGATTCTAAATGGTATTACAGCAGGCGCTGTTTCAAAGACACAAGTGTTGTGCCACACCACTTCACTTTCCGGTTTTCCTCGTAACCTAGCAACCACTGTCAACACAGCACACATAGCTATGGGCACAGAAGAAATAAGTATGTTCATCATTAAAAATTCTATCTTCCATTGCCATAGCTGCTCTTTTTTTTTTTTTTTTTACATATATTCTGCCGCACCTTATTTTACAAAGAGTATGGTGGAAAATCCATGAACATGTTCTTTGTTTATTTTAGCAATCCCTCAGTGTATCCTATTTGGTGGCATTAGTCATCATGCCTAATGCTAACAGGCACATGTTTTTTTTCCAGAAACAGAATTCACAGGTCAATGTTTGTTTGTGGCTGTTTTTTGTTCATTTTTAGAACACAAATAACTTTCGGGCAACTACAGGTAGCCACTAATAGCTAGCAACATGGGCAATACTAACAGCATTGCTACTGTACAAAGCAATACAAAATCCCAAGAATTCCTTTTTAAACTTCGACACATTTCAGTAGTATGCTACGGTTATATGAAAATACTAAGTTGGTTAACAAGCAGGCAGGTTTTGTGACTTGGTAATCAGTAGAAATAATGCCAGCTGACTGTCTGTTTTGAAGCCCCTTAAATCCCGAAGCTCTCTCCATCGTGTAAATGCTTGTCTGAGGTTAACCCTTCCTTTGTCCCATCTTCTGTCACTCTCCCTCTTCTTCTTTGCTTCCTCTGATAAAGCAGATCATGGGAGGTCCATTCACTGTTTTGTTGGGTTAAGGCACTTAAAAATATTTGGTTAAGTTTAATCTGCTTGGTAAGATTTAGGAAAATGCTGTTATATGCACCTTCACAAGATTAATCATGCATGTTGAAAGTGATGCTTACCCAGTGTATTTAAACATAATGTCAAGCCGTTCTTTATAACCATTCATATGTGCAGATGATGGAGTGAGACCCACCTCAATATTACCAAAAACCTGGTGCTTCACAGCACCTTTTACGTATTTGTGATACCAGTGTTTCAAATCATTTGGTGATCATCAAATAAATATAGCTCTTACATCTGAATATCTAAAACCAGATCATCTATGAGAACAGTTCAATTTAATATTTAAAACCCTTTCTGCACTTTAAAAGGGTCAGGTGCATTTCGTGTTTGACACTGGAGCAAAGGGTGCCTTTCATCTTAAAAGACTTAGGAAAAGAGCCATATTCATGGTCATAACTCATTGAGACTCTCCCATTGCTTTGAAGGGAAATTAACCAAAGTTAAAAGGCCTTTGTCAAGCCAGACAATCAAAGAATTAATGGCAGCTTGATGAATATTTTAATATCTACAAAGAAACTGGATCTGCCATCTGTTACACTTTACAAGATAGTGAATAATGACCGTGAAAATCCATATTTCAGCAAGAGGATGAATTTGGTTCCAATGGGTGATTTTCACAGCAGATAATATGGTTGAGCATATCAAAAGATTTACAAAAGTAACTTGAAAAAGAGAGGGAAAATAAAAACTAAGACACATTTTGTGATGTTGAACTGATATCAAAGCAGTGGCAGACATGAAACATCATACAATTTGCACCTCATCCCGCCATGATTCAACACATACACACATGCTCAAATGTACACTTACTCTCTCATCTGATTTCATGTTTGCTCAATTCATTCTCTTAGAATCTCCTGCTCTGTCTCTGTTTCACTCTCTCTCACAGCTCTATCACGCCTTTGAAATGTCTGTCAATATTGACTTTATTTATTTAATTGACATCGCTTGTGCTGACATTGGGACCTTGCATAAACAATGACGCAATGCTTTGGAAACTCCTCATGATGAACGGAAGAGGGGAGGGAATAAAAGAGAGGAGGACTCATTTCTCGCTTCTGCCCTCCTCCCTTGTCAGTCCACTGGGAGGAGAAGCTTAAGTACTTTGGAGCTGGAGTGTCTGTCTTTCACACATCAAACGATTTGTTTTATCCGGTTCATATTCTCCCCTTCAGACCCTGCACAGCCTGATAGGGCTTTGATGATGAAATGTAGAGGACATCCGTACATTGTATCTGAATTGGCATGCACAAAGGTGCATGTGTCGGTGTGTGTGTGGGTGTGGGTGTGCGTGTGTGTTTGTTTGCTGTAGTACAACAATGAAATTTCAGACAAGCTTCTGCTCAGAAGGCTTTGCCAAGAGCACATCTCATTCTCACCACCTGTGTCGCCCAAAGAACCTGCGTTGTCCTTCACTTCTCGCTTTTATCAGTAAGCGTTACTAGGAGCACCCAACCCACGTTATGAGCTGTCGCTGAATAAGCTTTAGACACAAAAGTGTTAGCATTTCTGAATGTTGTATGTCTAGTATTGTGACAACAGATAGCAACTGTTGAAAAATTACAGACAGTAACATTTCAGGGTATTGATGTTTTTATCACATGTTAATAAAAAGTTAACAACTAAAACTCTTGCACCTTGAACTCATTCTACAGGTCTTGGATGCCTGCCTTTATGGTGCCTGTATACACTCACTGGCCATTTCATTACCAACTATCTAATCAGCCAATCGCATGGCTGCACCTCAATGCATTTAGGCATGTAGACATGGTCATGACGACCTTTCGAGGTTCAAAATGGGCATCTGAATGGTGAAGAAAGGTGATTTTTGAAGTGACTTTGCATGTGGTATGGTTGCTAGTGCCAGATGGTCTGGTCTGACTGTTTTCAAATACTGCTGATCTGCTGGGATTTTTCTGCACAACCACTCTCTAGAATTTACAGAGAATGGTTGGAAAAGGAGAAAATATCTAGTGCGCGGCAGTTCTCTGGCCAAACATACCTTGTTGATGCCAGATGTCAGAGAAGAACGGCCAGATTGCTTTGAGCTGATAGGAAGGCAAGAGTAACTCAAATAACCACTCATTAAAACCAGGGTAGAAAGAAGAGGTAGTTTTGTAGTAGTAGTAGTAGTTTTGTACACTTTTCTGTTTTTAGCATGTTTTATTTTATTCGGCTACTGTGTTTTATTAAGCTGTTATATTCTTATTGACTGCTGTAACACAGGAGTTTCCTTTTGGATAAATAGAGTATCTCATTTTGTATCATTCCTTATTAAAATGTGTTCAAATGAAAAAGATAATTAAAAGATGAGAGTTCAAAACATAGTGTATCAAATGGAAGCCAGGGATGATTTTATTCCAAAATAAAATGCTGCACACATAGAGTATTAGCTGAAAGTAATTTAACTCAAAGATATTAAACTTCTTTCCCTTCAAGGTAACACCATTCAAGAAATCCAAAGAATGCCATCTAATTAAAAGCAAGGATTTTTTTAATATAGAAGAAAATTCTTGAAAATATGACCATACCAAGGGTAAATTTTGGGTTTTGATTTTTTTTAAAGCTAGTTTTAAAAATAAATAGCTAATTGAGATTATCACTTTGATGTGGGATTTTGGAACATCAAGGAAGAAGGATTGGGTTGACAGGTGAAAGCTCAAGACTGTTGTTGTTGATGTTGTTGTTGTGTTTTTTTTTTCTGTATGTAAGATAAGTATTAACCATCCACATCATAAACACTTCTTGTATATTATCAGTGCTTAACCCCACTCATAAAACTCACCTTGTCTTGCTGCTTCCTACTTCCACTGCACTTACATTATACAGCATGCACTGAGTGACTGCTCAAAAACATGAAAAATACAACAGTAATATTAGTTTTTCAGGTTGTGATTGTAGGGTTCACAAACTTCGTGCAACTGTATGCACATAAGACCCTAAATTACATAGTGAGAGGCTATTGTGGAGGTAAGTATTAATTAAAAGCACTAAAAGTCAACTTTGCTTTTACATTTGAAATACAGTTTACCTACTTTGAGATCTGTTTCCTGTTGCTACTGCTGGTCTTGGTTACGCTTGAACCCCAACAGTGTATTGATTCACCCCACTGGCCAGAAAGTCATCACTAAATCTAATAAGAGCAGTTCATTTTTATGTTCTCCAAGTTGGATTCTTTGTCACACTACATGTTAGATATAGTGTGACAGCATTGGCTTAGACCTGCTCCTAACCTATGAACACAATCAATCCGGAGTTCTCCTCTGGGAATTTTTTTTTTTAATCCAGCCGAGGAAATGGCGGCCTATGCCTGGCACAGGAAATACCAGCTCATATGTCTCAAAGCTATCACTGTATAAGACACTACATCATGACCATGAGTCAGACTCTAACTAAACCTGCATGGCCTGAAGCCACTACATGTGTCACCGCAGCGGGCCCGAAATATCACAGTGCTATACCCTTGCCACCGCAGTACTTTGGCATGACAAAGAGCCAGCGCTTTGGACGTGCACAAAATCACAAAACGTCTGTAGCTAGTCACATCATGGTATTACACTTCCTCACTGCCGCATTCCCCTCCCTTGGCCACATTCTTCCATCCCTGTTTCTGTCAAATGCCTATGATCAAATGCACTCTCTTAGATTTATATAGTTCCATTGTGCCTCTGCGACGTTTCCATTTACCCTCCTCCTTTCCCACCTCTCCTCCTGTGCTCTCTATTCCTCCCTTCATTTTTCTGTCATCATGCATCTCTCTCGCACTGTGGGTCATCAGGTGAGCATATGCATTTTCTGTACAAGATGCAGTGATATTCAGACTTCTCAGCTGTTTGAAAATGGCATTTGGCAGGATAGTAAGTAGTGAGCACAGTGGTTCTTTCCCAACTCATCTTTTTGATTGATTTTCCCTTTGTACCAGAAATTGTGTGATAGATGGTCAAGTTGAACAGCCTCAGTATCTCCCCCATCACTATAACAACATAAAAAATAAGTTAATTTGTAAGAATTGTCTCTTAAAAAAATCTCCAATTTGTCAATGAATTATATGTCAGCCAAATAAGTTTAATTTGGATTTTTTTGGAATGAAAACATTTCCAGAGATCTAATACATTACAATTGTTCTTTTTAGAGAATTGTGCAGACATTAGCATAGAGAATGAAAATTAGATGAAGGGAATTCATTTTCGTTGGAGGGTTTTCTCAATCTGCACTCCAGTCTGTGAGTGCAAGCCTCGTTTGAAAACAGAGCCACTCTGATCTGTGATATCAAAAGGCATATACTTCACTTGAAATTTCATTTGCAATGGCTAAGCAAAGTATTCATTTCTTGTTTTTCTTTATGATTGCTCTAATTTTTCTCATACTTTGAAATCCCAAGTGAGCTGCACTACAAATAGCTTGTACTTGTCAAAATGTTCAATTTTCTTTCAAGTTGTCTGCTGCCTACCATAAAGAAAGCATTTGATCCTCATTAAAAAACATATTATTAACACATTTCTCATTGCTTAAATCTCTGTCTTTTGGCTGCTTGTGTTGACCTTGTGTCATATCATCATATGTATTTATAAATTTTGCTTTGAAGTTCATAATGCATATCTTTGATTAGACACATTTGTGACTCAGTTAAAAGAAATTTAAACTTGTCTGAAGTGGGTTGGTGTGGGCGATGTGCACACACGTGCACTCGTAAGAGGAGTGTGCTCCCTTTCTTAAATTAATTATTAAGTAATACCATTTGTGAAATCTGCAAAAAATTTAATTGCCATGTACTTTATGACAAATAAATAGCAGAGAAATATATTCAGCTGCCTCTCCAGTGGGTCTTTTATTCAGTGGATGAACCCCAACTCCACTGTTTTCACTGCAGCTGGATACAGTAGTCCTCATTCTGCTCTGCAGCCTCGATGAGCTTCACTTAGTAGCAGATTCTGGGTAGAGGGGTGCTCTAGCTCGCAGTGGATATGAAGAGTAGAACAAGGACAGCGGCTGTGGCTCAGGAGGTAGAGCGAGTCGTCTACTAATCGGAAGGTCAGTTGTTCGATCCCTGGCTCCCCTAGTCTGCGTGCCGAAGTATCCTTGGGCAAGATACTGAACCCCATGTTGCTCCCGATGCATTCGTGTGAGTGAATGTTAGTAAGCACTTAAGTATAGATAAAAAGTGCTGTATGAATGTATGTGAGACTGGGTGAATGTGGCCCTTTAGTGTAAAGTGCTTTGAGTACACAGAAACTGAGTAGAAAAGTGCTATATAAGTACCAGTCCATTTACAGCATCGCCAGCTATGCTCCAAGTCCAACCTGGCCAGTGAGCCATCCACTAGAGGAAACTTAAAATGGGAACGGCTTGGGCTTGCTAGTTAGCAGCAACTGACTCTTTAAAACAAAAACGAGGACAATAGCCACTAGGAAATTGATCACATGTGAAAAAATAAAATTGCAAAAATGAGTAGCCAAATATACTTAGGAGGCCGTTAATATACCTTATGGGCCTACTCAACTAAATTTGATGTGTGGGAGACGCTGAAACATGATAACAATACACAACATGGTGATACCTACAGCAGATAAAAATGTTAAAAAGTTAATCAGTGACTAAAAATAGACTAAATCTCCATAGTGCTTGATTAAACCTAGACAAGAAATACAAAATCTTTGTGTTGGTTGCCAGATATATCTCGCAGACCCACTCAAGTAAAGTCTGTGTGGGGAAATACTGGACTCCAGCTGTCAGCCAATGCTTACAATAAAAGTAAAAATATACATCTAAAACACTGGTAGTCACCTTTTGTTGACTGCAAATACAGAAGTCCTACAATTTTAAGGATCAGCTTAATGTTCAGAGCCAGCAAAATGAGATGAACCAAATTCTGGAATATTGATTCATTGTACCAGACAAATGCACACCTTACTTTTCACAAGCTGCCTTTGTTCAGGGCACTGATAGCTTTAATAAATGCACTGAAACCATTTGTATTAAGCAGATTCACGGTTCTGTATGCTACATCTATGCTGAGTCTTGTCATTGAAAATTAATATTATTTTAACAGCCAAATGTGTGTCTTTCAGGCAGAAAACAGACAGAAGTGAGGCCTGCTGCCTTAGTCTTTTCCAAACTTTTCTTTAAGCAGCCTGTAAGAAACCAACAGTCAAAGGACATACACGCACAGGTGTAATTTTTAAAACGCTGGTTTCATTGTACCCAAAAAGACAAAAATTATATCAAAAATTCAGAACAGTGAAATAAGTGGGCCCATAAAAAGAGGTCAACTAAACAAAAATCTTCTTAAAAATACTACTTAACAAAACAAGACCTTAACCCAACAAACTGCCCTAACCAAATGAGAGAGTACTTAAGTATATGTTAGTGGAGTAAACCATTTTAAATGCAAAAGAGGAAAAACATAGGGACAATAACTAGACTTAATACAAAGAATCCCCCTATGCTGCCACAGCCAATGGTTCAGACCATTTGGTTAGCCTCTGCATTTCAAGCAGCTCCACACTCAGTCTCCTCTTTTGCTCAAACCAGGAAGGACTGGAGCAGCAGACAGGTAACTCTAAAAGTTAGAGAAAAAAGTAATGAATGCAACTTAAGTAAATCACTGACAAAACCATGTAAACCAAATGTGTACGGCATCATTTAGAATACAGTGTAGCGTCATAAAGTGAATTGAAACAAATTGCCTAAACCAAATAAACTAATGGTTTACTGTGTAACTCCAGTGACTGCAAATTAGCATAAATGTGGGAGAGTGAAACCTTAAATCTGTATGTTTGATTTTTGTGAGTTACCAAAGTATTATTTTAATTGTGTGGTTGTGGATATGGCCATTACACAGGCACTAAAAAGAAGATGGAAAAGATTTTATTAATGTATTTAGTGAATACTGGAGCAGATCTAAAATTTTTCAACTTTCAAGCAGCAGTAAACCAACTGTAGTCTCATTGTTGAATAGCATGCATCAGCTTTTTAGCTATCCGTGCCCAGAGCATTCATCTCCTTCAGGGGTGTCACATTGAGAACTATTTCAAGTTTTGTATAAGCAAGCCAAATTTGGGAAATCTGGAATAGCATCAGTCCACATTGCACAGTGGTGAAGCTAAGTGTGAACAGGGCTTAACACTGTCAGTCTCTGTATCTCTCACACACACATGCACTCACACTATCACAAGCCACCTGAACAGCTGCTAATAAATTGTGGTTGGACGCATTAATCAACCTTTGATTCTCAGAGGGCTGCCACGGCAGCCTTAGTGAAAGCAGATGCAAATTGCTTCCATTATACAATGAGCTAGCTTTGTGCTCCCAGTCACAGATTTTCAGGCTAGTAATTATCAGCACAATTTACACATGAACATGGAACAAAACAGTGATTTGTACTCAAATCCCAAATAAAAGCGAATTTGAAATGTGGAAAGACTTTCAAGGAGTTAGCTGAATTTTTTTTTTTGTCTTTGAGTGACTTCTGAACAAGAAGGCCAGCATCAAAGTAATTCTCTGATTGAGGGCAAAATGACAACACAGTCTGTGACTTGAAGTGCAATAGCATTTAAGTGACTCTTCTTTAGTAGAGAGATCTCAGGCATTGGTTGATGCAATTTCTTTCATTTGCAGGGGGCTTTTGAACAGGATGCCCAGAAGCAATGAAATACTGTCACTGCAAAACAAAATTGAAATAACATTTTGGTGACTGAATGCCAAATGAAAGATCTCAAACTTGGCCACATGGAATTTAAACACTTGCAATTTTTCCCCTTTCTGCAGTTTAAAAAAAGCTGTGTGACACAAATCACTGATTTTAAGCCTAATGTATGAAGAAGGAGGAAGCTGTTTGAATGTTGATCAAACATAACTCTACTGTATGACTTGCGAAGCTGAAAAGAAATATAGTTCCACCAGCCTCAATCGGTGCCAAGAAAGGGGCTCTTCTCATTACTGCTCCTTGTGATGGGTTTGACTTTCCTCTCCATGGCAGTGAGCTGCCATCTTAAGCTGTCATAGCCCAAAAGATATGGGACAAAGCTTACCCTTTAATCAGGAACCATCACATCCCCTTTAATCAACCCAACTGTCCACGCCATGTCACTCTCTTTGCTGTCTGTGCACGATGTACACATGAGGATTACCTCTTCTGCTATGTATCAGAACTCTTTCTCATTAAAAATACCATCCTGGGTTTTGAAAAGAGTTTGGTATTTTAACTGAGAGAATTCAAAAATGTTTCTTCAACTGCAGTAAGTTCATTTAAAATGGGATGAGCCACCCAACGCTTTTGCTGGAGCTGTAATGAAAAACATCACAAACTGACCTCTTAAATGTTGTGATGGAGTTGCAGAGAAGTAATACTAAACAGTTCTGCCACCACTTTGGATTCTAAACCAAATTTGAAAGGAGGAGTTTCACAAGACAAATTACTTATTACATACTTAGTACATTTTTCCCTTCAAAATGTCATTGAAAATCTTTTTCACCATGGTAACACCCTGCAGTGCATTATGATTTGCTTGTCTTGATATTTGTGTAAATTTATGTCCGTGTGTGTGGTTGGTGGTTCCTGCTCAATGATTTTTTTTTTCATATGGACCCAAATTTATTGGGTGTGTACTGTATTAAAATATACTTTTACAATGACTTCCATGTCCTTCTGTTGGTATCTTTGCATTATGAGCACTTTTTTAGTTTTCTCCTTTCTCGCTCTTTTAATTTTCTTTTTTTTTTATCGAGAACACAAGTGATGCTCTCGTTCTCCATTACCCTAATATTACTGTCTATATGATGCATGGGTAGCAACAAGTAGATGGGAACATGGGGATATATCCCCATGTTAAATTCTGCTATTTGTTGAGACGCTGCAGCTGCTGCAGGTGATTAAATCTCACCAGCTGTTGACCTCTTTCCAAAGATCAGACTAAATCTCCATAACCACACCAGGACCCTAATCTGCTCTCCCACCTTCACGAGTACCCTCCCCATCTTTACAAGCATTTAAATTCTAATTAATACTTCAGCTGCCAATTGTAACCAGAACTTGCTCTTAATCTCAACTATTTTACCTCAAAGACAAAATAACCATCCACCCAAAGGCTGACAGACAGGCTACTTTCAGGGCCCATGAATAACAAGTAGCCATGGAAAATGCTATGGCCCCACTCAAGTAGGTGTCAGGAAGTCAAGTGGGTTTTGTGTTATCTCTTGGTACTTTCAGCTGCCTATTAGCATAGCTATTCAGACGGCACGGCCCATGGCCCACAATGGGAATAGAAAGGGAGAGCCAATCGCTCTCCCTCTTACTTCCCTCTTTATGTCTTTCACTCTTGAGTCTTTCTCTGTTCTAGCTCCCTCACTCCTGACTAATCCGCTAAGTCCCATGGGGGGTAGAAGTCGTTGAGTTCTCAAGTGGCTTTTTGTCTTTTTAGGTTTGTATTGGGAAATGGGAAGTCCACCTGCCCTGAAGAATTTCAAAAAGGTAGTGTGAGTGGACGTCTCAGAGGTGGGAAAGTTGAGCCAGTGAAATATTCAGTGAAGTGGGCATACTTATTTTCAAGGGTAGCATAATTTCCATGAGTTTTATGCCCTTATATTGAATGCAGGGCATGTTTATACTGACATGAACTTCATTTCTTAATATCGCAAAAGAACAGTCATTTGCCATTTATAATAAAGAAGGAATACAAATTACTTTTTAATGGCAGGTGGCTGAAGTTTGGCTGAAGCAGTCAGATTACATTATTATAGAGGGATGTGTTCTTTAATTTAAAATAACAGTGTTAACTGTATTTTTTCATTTATGAATAGGCAATTATACTTGCCTTTTATGTGTTTGGTACCCAATTCAGAAGCTTTGTAATGACACAATCTTTAAAGCACAGTACTTCAAGTCTAGTGAAATGCAAACAACCTCTTTGTTTTTAGCCTTTTTTAAGTTTTTATGTTGTTTGTTTTGCTCACAGCTAATTTAAAGATACTCAAATGGCATTTTGAAAAAAAAAATACAAATAAAATCACACAACACTCACTGAGGCAGTAAGGAGTATAGTGCTTGGAGGTTTGTAATTGTAAATAAAAATGAGAGAGACTAGGGATAAAATTTTCAAGGAATTTTCATAATCATTTATTGGGCAACACAAAGTACATATTTCCATAATTAATATTTTTGAACTTCTGGTGTAGCCCAATAAGCAAGACACAAGTTACATGCTGATAAATGGCAGGCCAGTCATGGGGCTGACACAAAGCCACTCATACCTATTACCAAGTAGCCTAACCCATGGTCGTGTGTTGGTCCTATGCAGATCCTATGCAGAGCCTACACACAGCTTTACATGTTATAGCTGTGTACTGTCACCAGGGGGCTGTGTCAAAAATAGGTGGAGTAACAGGTCTGTGGGTTACTCTTGTTTGTGCTGTTGTTGTCAGCCTACCGCAGAGAAGACTGAAGTCATAACATACAAAGAGCTTCTTTTGTAGTGAACTGAAACTGAGTGTTAAAACAGTGAAAACTGTCCACTGCAGCCTTCATCTATGCTTTTCATTGGGCTCTGATTTTATTTTATTTTATTCTCCCCTTCGTGGTGAAGTCCGCTGTTTCTGTTGTTTCTGTTTGTCTCCCTTTCCTGTTCAAGTCCACTTTTCAACCAATCAGTATTCAACTTTTGAATAACATCATCACCATCACGGTATGCACAGTTGTTTGTTTGTTTTTTTGGAGGACTGCACGCAAGCACATCTGTGCAGAGTGCATATCCATAATCCTTCACTCTGCCTAGCCAAATACCTATGTGAACTGACACAATTGTGGTATCATGAATTCTGCTGTAAGGTCTGTGTATTTTGGGAGAAATCCAAACCCATACATGCACAGTGAGTACATGCAAAATCGACACAAACTATTTCCCAAAGTAACTGTTTTTTTTTTTGTTTTTTTTAATATTTCAGCACTATTACACTTTCAAACCAGTGTTCACCAATCTCTATAAACAATATCTGCACCAAATTTGTAGGCAAGGTAGAAGAAGTCAGAAGCTTTCTAAATTCCATCTGTGGTCTGTTAGTAGTAGTACTAATCAATCCCATTTGAGCAGACTGTGGTTGCATGGAGACACAAGGTCTGTCTGGGCAGCAAAAGAGGGACTGCATCTTGCATCAGCTGTCTTATGATGTGGATTAAGCTTTTTATTAGCTTTTTGAAATTAAAAGAAGTAAGTTTACCAAGGCCCCATTCAGTTCGATTCAATTTTATTTATATAGCGCCAAATCACAACAACAGTCGTCTCAAGGAACTTTATATTTTAGGGTAAAGACCCTACAATATTAGACAGAAAACCCCAACAGTCAGACGACCCCCTATGAGCAAGCACCTGGAAACAGTGGGAAGGAAAAACTCCCTTTTAACAAGAAGAAACCTCCAGCAGAACCAGGCTCAGGGAGGGGCAGCCATCTGCCGCGACTGGTTGGGGGTGAGGAGAAACAGAAGAGAGCAGAGGGAGACAGGACAAAAAGGGACACTATGGGAGAGAGCCAGAGTTTAATAATAACTAATGATTAAATGCAAGTGGTGTATAAACACACGGAGAGTTGAACCAGAAAGCAGGTTCAACAAAGTCAGGCTGATCAGAGTTAGTTCAATCAACTCTGAGTATGTTCACCCTGAGTTAAGCGTGTGCATGAGTAGAAAAAGAAAGACATTATTAATGGAGCTCAGATACCAGGATTTACCATGGCAGTGACCGAGAAATATGAATGTGAGTCAATGTGTACCATGACGTTTATCTTTAAAAAAAAAAAAAAAAAAAAATTTTTAAAAAAAAAAAGTGAAATTTAAAAAAA
>VUQI01032076.1:0-14678 GCA_015106735.1 Paratilapia polleni | reverse complement strand
TAAATTTAAACATTTAAACAAAGTGATCTGTCTCATTCTGAAAAGTCAGCTTTTTAAGAAACCAACGTGGCTCAGTTCAAAATTTTGTCTTACAACAAAACTCATCATCTCTTTTCTGATAGGTGAAGGCAACAGTGGTCCCAGTGGTCTCTTAACAACAAAGCTACAGTCTGGCAGAGGCCGAAAACGAGTTGTTTTATTTATTTTTTATATATACATACATACATACATATATATATATACATACATACACATATATATATATACATGCATACACATATATATATATATATATATACACATGCATACACATATATATATATATACACATGCATACACATATATATATATACATGCATACATACACATATATATATATATACATGCATACATACACATATATATATATATACATACATACATACATATATATATATATATATACATACATACATACACATATATATATATATATACATACATACATACACATATATATATATATATACATACATACATATAACATATATATATATATATATATATATACATATATATATATATACATAATACATATATATACATATACATATATATATAAAAAAACCCATTCATTGTGGACTAACTCATGAACCTGAAGTCAAGAGTGGGAGTTCTGCTATGTAGAAATTCTCTGGAAAGACCCAGTCATTAAAGTTGACTCTCTGAGATCTAAGTCGCCATCGGTGATGACTCCAACCCTCACGAACTGTATATGTTTTTTTTTTTATGAAATTGTTCTCCCAAGTATGACAGTCAGGGAAAAAAGGAAATAATCATAATGACATGTATCAAAAACTACTTACATTTTTTCCAAAAAGGTCTGTTTTGCCTTTCTCCAAAATATAGGGTTAGGGTTTGAGTTATCACCTATGATGACTTATACCTCAGAGGGTTAAAACATCCATAGCTGTGAGAGCAGAGACCGGTCAGTCTACCCTCATCTGATGGCCATGAGAGCTTCTCTTGACTTCATGAAAAGGAACTTTTTGACAATAAGAGGGAGCTGGTGGATGTGTGATGCCCAAAAGGATGGATGGTGCGCAATAATAGATGGAAAAATAAATTAGTGAATATGTCACACACAAAATGGTGGGTGGATAAGCGTGCATGTGACACGCTTGTTGTGTAGCATGAGCTAAGGCACAAGCATCAAGACCAAAAGGACTGAATGGCAACTTCCTAATTACACTTAGTGACAACGCCACCTAGGTTTAAGAGAGCCTAGGAACTCTGATTACTTTTTGGCTTAGGTATAAAGGGGAGAGCAGTACAACACAGCCCGAGGCTAGGACTACATCGAGAACAGGTAAAACTTTAAATTTTCCCACACTTAAATACACAACAATAGGGGTACCTCCAAATATATTGAAAAAGAAAAAATAACTATAAACAATAAAACCATAAGAGCAGTTAAACGTTTCTCAAATAAGACCAACCCATAGGGGGAACAGCTACAACATTACGCACAGGGAGTCTCACCATAATAATAAAAACATGGAACCACAACACCAGTGCATCAAACAAGCTGTTACCACACAGTCCTGAGTACTGTCCACGCTTTCAGTCCATCGGCTAGTTACACAGCCCAATCTCTCCTTGTGTCTGTAGAAGCCGAGCCCACTGCCAACTAGCGGTCCTCCTCAGCTCCCGCGGTTCTCTCTCGTTACCGCCTCCAGGTCCGGTCCGTCAGCGACCCTACAACAAGGACAGGCTGGGCAATACCTTTGTTGACAAACACTGCGGCTGTACAAAACTAAACAAACGCAGCCGCTGCAAATCTTAGACGCCCCTCTGGAACTCCCACTATCCCGACACTAGTTGTTACACAAGAGACCAAAACAGGTTACTCACAACCGGTCATGTCAAATATTGTCGGGTCCCTTTCTTTGGTCACCGACGATAGCAGCATGGCCTCGTGTTGGCATCTCTTCCACAGCCGCCTCGTGTTCTCCCGTGTTGGCCCCACTGTGCTCTCTTCACATCCTCTACAGGCCTTCCTTAATTAACGCACCTGTGGCTTCTCAGCACGACTGCCGATTGGCTTTCAACAGACCAACCTTCCACAACAGATTGGCTCTTCCAGTCCGCCGCCCACCTGCTCAGTTGTGTCAGTTAACCAGTTTGTGTCCCGGGAACGTACAGTCCAGCAGACTATAACATATCAGCATGCAAAAAAATCTAATACAAACAAAGGAAATCTAAAAACAGTGCAACCAAAGATTATACATAAATACTCAAAACACAACAAACAAAGCATGCAAATCACATCAACCAAACATTCTGCCTTGTGAAAGATGCAGGAAGTTAAAATGAGTTTGTTCAGCGGGGTGCCAGGGTTTGGCCTTAAGGACAGGGTATTCATTTCAGATATCCTTATTGCCTCCTTCCACACCCCTGAAATTGACTGTTCAGTGACCCAAACCAAAAGGACCTAGAGTTGTGCTTTTTGGTGGCTGTGAAAACACAACTGACTCAATCAGAGGTTTGTAAGAATGCACAATTTGTGTGCCACAGAGAGAAAAATAGGAAAAGATGCCACAGCAGCCACACAGGCTGCTGTAGATCAATTTATAAAGGTGACTAAAATGAAGGTAACTCTGCTAGAAACCACACACTGAGCAGGGCTACCTCCCTCAGCTCACCGCTCCTGTTAAGAAACTCTGATTTGGGATGAATAATTCAGTGATAACCCCGCTACTTAAGTAGGTTTGTGTCTTTTCACCACATTTTCATTCCAGAGGCATCAAACTCTGCTGTCTCACCCACAGGGTCCCCTTTGGCGTCTCTGTAGCAGCGCACCGGGCTTGCAATCAACTCCAACATTAAACCACCTGCGGCAATATCTGACACTTTGGGCTCTGACATTCCCACTGGGAGGATCGGAACTGTAAATTCCACTTTCAGGGGGTTTTGCTTTGATTACACCATCAATTCTACTCGAGACGAAAACACGGGGCTACGACAGGGTTATGTTATGGCCATATTGTTCATATTGGCCATATTCATACTTTACAACACAGTTTTACAATAGGTTGCAGCCTGTGATGTCCGTGCAAGTGTCCAATAAAATTCTACAACTTCACTCACCAAAACTGGAGCACAGATTCCTCGAACTTGCTGTAGTACACAGCGAGCCATATTATTTGTCAGATAATTTGTCAGCCCCTGAGGTTGCTGCTGCTTGATCTTACCTTAAACATTTATAATAAGCACATTCAGGTCCTCCTACTTCGATATTTTGATGTGGAAAGTTGTTGAAATGTTTACCTAAAAAACAACAGGAAAACACAAGTAAGAAGGCACACAATTTCCCTACAAACACTTTCCATCACTTTCCATTTTGAAAGATGCTGTAATCACGTGAAAAGTTAATACATAATTGCTTACATTTCCAGATGCCTGCAGACAGCTTTTCATCTGCTGTCTGAGCGGTGCTTTCTCCCACAATGCACGCTTACCATCAGAAACCAAAAACAAAAATGAGCTCATCACTTTTTGATCACAGTGACACTGATGATATGATAATTATTTGTGTACTCTGTTGGTCATGTCATTACAGAGCAGCTCTACACTCTGCTCTTACTCTCTCCTGTGTGTGTCTTCTTTATTTATTCAGTTTGTTTCTTGGTTTTGATGTTTTCTCGTTATTTTCTGTCTGGTTTTAAGGGTTGAGGTGTTTGTTATCTGTTGTCTGCAGTAGTTGTATTTCTTCTCTGAAAGCTTTAATCATCTGTTTCACTAAACCAAACAAAGGTCAACTGACTCCCCTTGAGTCATGTTACATTACATTATCATGTGTTTGTTTGCCACATTTTATTAAGGTGCTAAGTGTGTGTTTGAAAGAGGTGTACAACAACTGTAGGTGGTGCAGGAGTGACAGAGGGCATTGGAAAACTGGAAATGAGACACAGATGAATTGAGTCATATTTTTCCCCGTATTAGCTTCTTCTTCTTATGGATATAGCCACCATGACACCCATTAGTTTTAGATTTTGCATTTTGAAGCCTCAACATATACAGTATAAGAACACTGTAGCAATGTGAGCTGTGCAGTAGGAGTGACAGATGGGTTCAAGGTGGGGTTGGGATTACATCAGGGATCGTCTCTGAGCCCCTCTTTGTTTGAAGTGGTGAAAGACAGGCTGACAGATGAGGTCAGGCAGGAGTCTCCGTGGGCTATGATGTTTGCAGATGATAGTGTGATCTGTAGTGAGAGTAGGGAGCAGGTAGAAGAGAGCCTGGAGAGGTGAAGGTATGCACTGGAGAGAAGAGGAATGAAAGTCAATAGAAGCAAGACAGAATATCTGTGTGAATGAGAGGGAGACAGGTGTAACAGTGAAGCTGCAAAGAGCAGAGGTAGTGAAGGTAAGTGAGTTTAAATACCTGGGGTCAACCATCCAAAGCAACAGACAGTGCACAAGAGAGGTGAAGAAGAGAGTGCAGGCAGGGTGGAGTGGATGGAGACGAGTGTCAAGGTTGATGTGTGACAGAAGGAGCAGCAAGAGTGAAAGGGAAGGTTTACATGATGGTAGTGAGACCTGCTATGATGTATGGTTTGGAGACGCTAAGATGCTAAGATTTTCGGTGGGAGTGACCAGGAGGGACAGGATTAGAAATGAGTACATCAGAGGGACAGCTCAGGTCGAGCAGGTTGGAGACAAAGTTAGAGAGACAAGGCTGAGATGGTTTGGACATGTGCAGAGGAGGGACAGTGGATATATTGGACAAATGATTTTGAAGATGGAGCTGCCAGGCAGGAGGAAAAGAGGAAGACAACAATGAAGATTCATGGATGCAGTGAAGGGGGACATTCAGAGGGTTGGTGTGACAGAGGAGGATGCTAGGGATAGAGTGAGGTGGAGGCAGAAGATCGCCTGTGGAGACCCCTAAAGGGAGTAGCATAATGAAGAAAAAGAAGAAAATTTTAAAGCCTCGACATTAGTGTTTTGACCATCACTATTTTTGGTTTTTGGAGCAAAAAGTGCTCAAAACCGTTTTCAGATGAGGGTGGTTAGCAAGCTGCATTCATAAATTGTCCAAACGTACAGATACCTGCTAATTATTGCTAAGTAACACACAAATAAAATCCTGGAATTTCCCTCATCAAGCCTGGAGCACAGACTTTTTGGACGGCCTGGTAGATCACCCCATACAGTTGTTATGAAGGGAGAAACTAGTCATAGAGGCTAAACCCATGTTGTTAGCAGTCTGCAAACAGATGTATTTCTGCTGTAAAGATGGACATTTTTAATATGGGACTCTTTGGGGACTGACTCACTTTTGGAGTGAGCCTCAAGTGGACATTAGAGGAACTGCAGCTTTTAGCACTTTAATGCTGGCTTCATTTTTCAGTTCTGTAGGTTGCTGCTTTCTTATATTTTGGTAATTCATGTTGTTGTGTGGTACTTGCTATATCTCTGTGTGGCATGTGCATTTATCTAATTATTTTTTATTTATGTTTTGTTACATTATTTATTTTTTGGACACATTATTATGCTGTGATGGTATAATATATCAAATTACTGTTCTGTTACATTACATCACGTCTTACACTACACATGTACATTTACGCTGCTATATTGGTATATTTCAGACATGGTTATGAATGCAAATGTGGTATTAAATTCATACCAAAGCAGACAGTCTAATTGGTTGAAGACAACAGCTTAACCCCCACTAACCCCCACTCCCTTCTCTTTCTTTATGTGTCCCAGGGTCAAGCTGTCTATTTCAGTATGAAAGTCCTGTCGGTGGCCTGCTGACCCTGGAGGTTCTGCTGCCTCAGAGATACCAACCCTGAAATTAACAACCTGCCCTCCCCTCCTCTTCCTTCCTCCCCTTCCACCTCCTCCTCACTCACCCTGCACTTCTTTTTAATCACTCCTTCTTTCTGACTTCTCACTCATTGTTCTTCCTCGTCATCCTTCTTCTCTTAATTCTCTTTATTATATTGCTTTTCCTCAGACGTATCTGTCTTTCTAAAACTTCTCATTTCCTCTGTTTTCCTTCTTCATCACTTTTTGCCACCGACCTCCTGGCCTGCCTCCTCATCTCTCCCTCTGCAGATGATTCATCTTCAGCTGCAAACAGGGACGAGTCTGTTTAAACACAGAGTTGTTTGGTGCTGTCTGCAACTGCAAATTTAGGCTGAGATGAACTGAACAATTTCTGTTTTTATATGCAAGTCACCATGATCACAATCATGCTTTTTGGAACTTCTGTAGGGTTCACTTTTAATATAAGGCAGGGTGTGGAAAAAAAAAATATTGACTCCCAGCAGCAGGGCAAACCTAAGTGTTGGCAAGCATGTCAAATGCTGATCATGATGTTCATGGCAGGACACCACAGAGGAAGCAACTGCCAGCCCAGCCTGAAGTTTACCAAAGAGCAGCCTGACACTTCACCACACTACTGGGAAAGCACTTCATGGATTCATGAAACTAAGGCTGGACTGTCTGGAAAGAACAAGCAGCACTATGTATACAGTCAGAGAGCTAGAACTTGGAAGCTGTTTTCACAAATACAGACGCAACTAAGATACAATAAGACCTACTTTATTTATTCCAAAGCATTTGGAAATTAGTGTGCCAGAGCAGCCAAAACACTAAACACAACCTATAAGAAAATAGCTTAAATAAAGTCGACTAGCTCAATAAAATAAATGCAACATGACAAAACAAAATAGCTCAGTAAGGTAAAGCTTTAAAAAAAGATGAACTTGAAAGAGTTCAATAAATACAAGTCTAGATAATACAATAGGGGGCTTAATGAGTAAAAATCTAACAAATTAATTCAGATATTGTAGCATGAGGTGGTAAAGAGTTTCTGCATCTGTCCTCATGGAGTGAGCTGAAACAGATGTTAGAGAACATGTTCAGCTGCACGTCCAGTAAGGGGAGCAGAGGGTGGTCAGGATCCATTTGTTATCCACATCCATTCACCACAGCCACAGTCATTTGGAAGACCTCTGTGTCAGCAGATGGAGGAATCCAAACAGTGTTTTTGTCATTCAAACTGGATTCAAACAGCAACACCAGTGATGGAGGAGAATTCCCCTCAGCAAGTTATATGGATGCATTTCAGAGTAGCTCAACCAGTTCGGGAGTAAGGGAAAGGAAGAGAGGAAAAAAAAGGAGAGACCACAAATGACAAACTGGACAAAACACAAACTACAGGAGAGAGTAACCAAAAGCTGACATGCAGTAGTGCTATATTAATGTCTGGAGAGTGAAAAAGAGGGGAGTGAAGGTTCCTTAAAAGCCTGCAGCACTAATTCATGTACAGATATTTTATCGCTTCACAGGTCTTTACACCAGCTTATATCAATTTCCTTAACCTTACTGTAACCCCTAAGTTAATCTTAAAACCAGTGTTCCCCCCCAAAATTAAATGATTTACATTGACATGTTTTGCATTTTCTCAGCAAATATGACAGTTTCAGCTGACAGTCACTGCCCCCCCCACCTCTAATACCTACAGATAAGCTGTGGGAGTTGAATTGCACTTCACTTTTTTCAGCTCATCCTACTGGAACAAAACTCATCATCCCTGACATCATTCCCGTCTGGCCTCGCTCGCTCTCCATCTCTGTCTCTCCACCTCCCTCTTCATCCTTTCTACTCCAACCAATCAGTGACACAGAGACAGAGGTCAGTGTGTGTGTGTGTGTGTGTGTGTGTGTGTTTGTCTGCTGAATAACCAGAGTCATTGTTTAAACTGTTGAATCTCTGTATGAAGCCTGGGATTTCCTCACATGTCAGAATATGAATCAAATCTCCCTGGGTTTGAATTCAGAGCTGTCTGATCACAGTTTCGGTGTCAATCCTCAATAAATAATAAACCCATTTATTAATTTATAAAATATTTCCTGTTGGTTGCTGATGCTCTGCCTCCCTGTGTTTCTACTTCTTCTTTCTCTTTAGTTAAACACTCAACACAATCTTGTGTTCAGTTTTTCTCACGAAAAGTCATTTCATCACAGAGGTCTAATCTTTTGTACATTCTCATACATACATTTTTACAGGATTTTTATTAGTTTGTTCTTTTATCTCAGGACCTCTCATTGCTCTGTTGTTCAGGGTGACACTCACCTTTCTATACAAAATTCACAAAGATCTGACATGACACTCACAGATATATTGCTCTATTGTCAGGTCATTGTACTTTTAAACTCTTCAAGAGTAAGAGTTGTTGATTTGAAGCCACCACTGCGCCCATGTTTAGTACCAACCAAGGTTATTACAGTTAACTAAAACTAGATGTGAAAAACCATTTTAGTTAAATAAAACTAAAAACTAGACTTTTGAAAAAAAATTTGAACTAACTGAAATGATGAAACTTGGAAAACTAAAAAAAATAAAATAAAATATAGAGGAAATATCCTTAGTTTTAGTATGTGTTAATTTGGTGAAATTTGTTATTACAGCCTGCCTGATGAGGCTTCGATGGACATGTTCATTGACACTTTGGATGTCTAAGACTGTGAGTCAACTGCTTTCAAGAAGTTCTGTGTTTCTATTGTAATACCTATAGTGATTTTCCTAAATTCTGCTTCTGGCATCTGCCCTAAATACAATAATACTTAAAAAGAGTAAAACTAACACTGAAATTAATAAAAACTAAACTAAAACTAAACATTTTCAAACAATAAAAACTATGAAATGAGCAAACCCACTCTGGGAACTAACTGAAACTAAACTGAATAAAGAACAAAAAGTCAAAACAAAATAAAAATAAAAACTAATAAGAAAGTACAAAACTACAATAAATCTGGTACCAGCATCCATGTTTAAAAGTTAATGCCTCCTGTACACCCCAGTGAATTTACAGAAGTCAGTTTAAAGGCTTTTCTAACTCTTAATTGGTGAGTGGGATCTGCAGCAATGCAGCTGGCCTTCTTCTTGGCATGGCCAGTATACATAGAGTCCAGATCTGGGAGAGGACTTCCCACAATCCCCTGTGCTGCCCTCACTACCCAGGCCAAGTCCCTTCTGTCCTGTGCCGTGCAGCTCCCGTACCATGCTGTCATACTGAGACAGAGGATGCTTTCTGTTGTGGTTCTGTAGAAGTTCGTCAGCAGCCGAGAGGGTAGCCCAGCCTGTTTAAGCTTCCTCAGGAAAAAGACCCTTTGCTGGGCCTTCTTCACCAGGTGAGCTGTGTTCAAGGTTAGCAGTTCAATTTTATCAGCGGGTATGTTTTGTTTTGTTCCCAGTGAAATACAGATGCCCTTTGCTAATCAAATTAGTTAGTTAGCGCTAACATTAACTCATTAACTCCTCTGCTCCACCTTCTCATCCAGTTATGGTCATGTCTGTCTAAAAGGAAAAAAACAAGATGGGTTTGTCCAATAATACAAAGCATGACGCTTCAAAATGACAGCTCAAAAACCTGTGGGTTACGTCACTGAGCAGAACAGGCTTCGGGTCGGGCCTACCTGATGATTGAGAAACTGCTACCAAATAAGCGTGCAGTGCTCCTCTGTTTCACAGTCAACCCATCCCACACTCATGTCATCTGGTTTCAGAAAGAAGAAGAAGAAGGTGACAGCTGAAAACACTCAGTTTGAAGTTTGAATAAATGCTATTATTCCCAGCACACACACAAACACACAGATCTCAGTCAGCAGCAGCACAGCCTCTCCTCTGCACTGTGTGCACACGCAGCCTGTTTCATAACCACGTAAGAGCCAGAAAGAAAAAGGAAAAAGAGGTGAGATATTAGGACATTTTTTTTCAAAATGTCTAAAAACCAAGTATGTGAGCCTCTGCTTTTGAAGTGTGTTTTTTCTAATTTTCTAACTAATCTTAATATGATCTTGCCTGTCCTTGTTTTGAGTTAGTCTGAAACCAGGCAAAAAGAGTACAGAATAAATCATGAATATATATGTGTTGACTCAGCAGGAAATATTAAATGAGAAAAGGAAAATTATTTGAAAGCAATACCGAATGCCTGGGAGCCTCGCTGAATTATATTCCAGTATATTTGTAACTGTCACTTGATGCCCAATTTCTGTATTTTCTTTACATTTCCACAACAAATTGGTGCATAAAACTTACTCCTGTGCATCTGCTATGATGTGTCAAATATCTGCTATAGAAAAGGTGTAGCATGACTTATTTATTTGAATTCCTTGTAACTTAATTGCATAAACCTCCAGTATTTAAGGCCCTACAGGTGCTTCCAACTATTCTGGGTAAATTAAGCCTGCCCTCAGCTGAAAGCAGGGTAAGCAGGTGCAGAGACTTCAGGAACCAAAAAGAAAGAAACCACCCTATTTAGGTGCAACAAAGTCAAATCAGGAGCCAGTCTGTGGACCCCTGCACACTCCTGAGAGGTCTAATTAGGCAACAAAAGTGAAGACACAATCTTGTGTGTTCCAGAACAGCATGTGTTATGCTTCAGTCAGTTACAACCAAAAGTTGTGTGAATATTTTCAAATAGTTTGAGTCCGGTCACTCTCAGCTGTTATGAAACCAAGACAAACAAAACAATCGATCAGTTTAAAGAATGGCTCAGACTTTCTCCAGGGACTCCCACACACTAAATCTCTCTCTATGAATGAAGATTAAATACAAACACATGGACAGGTTTTAGGCGTAGCCAGTATTTGTTTTAGAAACCTTCAGTGTTTGCTTCATCTGTGATTAACAGGGCTGTTGGCTCAGTAACCAATCACAATCCACCCTGAAGTGATGGGTGGAAATGTCCTAATTCAGGAAAATAATGGATGAAGGTAAACCAGCTCCATTATTCTCAGTAATGGGATATCTCATTCTGATTTATCTCTCTGTCTTTTACCAAAGCTTAAAAAATTACCATAAGACCATTTCTATACATTTCTTTTAGATAATGTGCCAAAAGCAAAACAACAAACCGGGGATTAGACTGCGTCCAACTGCCGCCCAATTCATGTTTTCATTCGGGAGGGGCTCAGAGTAGAGCTGCTACTCCCCCACATTGAAAGGAGCCAGTCGAGGTGGTTCAGGCATCTGATCAAGATGCTGCCTAGGAGCCTCCTAGGTGAGGTGGGGCAGACCCGGGACACACTGGCAAGACTATATCTCTCAGCTGGCTTGTAAACTCACCCACTGGAAGAGATGGAGGAGGCTGAGATGGACTGGGAGGTCTGGGTATCCTTTGCTCAGAGTGCTGCTTTCGAACTTGGACCCAGATAAGCGGTAAGGATGGATGGATGGATGAATGGACGGACCGCTCCCAAGGTAGATTACTAGGCAGTACATGGAAATAACCATTGGTTGGTCTGTCCCCTGTGATAATGGAATAGTCTTGTTAAAGCATCAGGAAAAGGGGAGCTCTAGTGATTTCAAGACATAAAATCACACTGAAAGCTATCTGAGCTGCTAAAATGAAACTGCTAAAGTTCTCAAGCTTTTCTCTGGCATTTTTGGAAGCTCAGATGCATTATCATCACTTTGCGAGTGTCTCATACCACATTTCACAACAATTCATTCAGTGGATGATATTTTTCATCTAGACCAAAGTGGCAGACTGACCCATCAACAGGCCAAAACTATAAAACCATAGAGTAATCTGCTAGCAAGGCTAAAAATATACACCTTTCAACAGCAACCTCATTATATATGACCTTAAGAGTTGATGAGGATTGTCTGGATGTTCTATTGAGTGAGTGCTCCAATTGATTCAGGGATATTGAGGGCCTAAGGATAGAGTGCTTTCCAATATAATTCACATAAAAAAAGGCTTCATCTCTTTGACCCTGTGAAATAGGATGGATGGCATCATCTCATCATGATGCTCTTGGTCTCACCACCAAAAGCTGAGTGAAGAAAATTAACAGCAAACTGACAAGTCAATTGAATAATAATAAGTGCTTGAGTCTTTCTTTATTGTTACAGTTTCAATTAAACACACCAGAATGAGATTTCATAAGGCCATTCGTAGAAGAAGTTGAAGAGGTCAGGAAGTCAAAAGATGTTCCGTAATTATAAGAGCGGGTAACACTGATAAATATTACTCATAGGTTTCAAAGCCCAGAGAGAGAAATTGGTCATAAAACTGAATTCCACCACCTGGGCAAACATCCACAACATTATCTGCGACCCATCTAGGGTTAGGGGTAGGGTTTGGTTCACAGATACCCATTTATGTAGAGTTTTCACCTATTTGGCATACCCAAATAGAAATTTTATAATAGAATAACTCCAAAGACATAACCCATGTCAGACACTGATTTGAAAGGTGACATCTTCTACTTTCTGAAACTATGCTTGTTTAGCATCTAAAATGCAACCTAAACCCTAAGTCGTTTGCCAGCAACCTGGACATGAAAGGTGCTATACAAAAGCATTTTCCAGTTAATTCCCTTCACATTGGATGAATCTGCAGTACAACAGAGTCAGTCTTTGGTTCTGCATGTGATGAGGCAGAAAGTGAGAGTGTAAATATTATGTGGCTTTCAGAGCAGGGTTGATAGTTTTTGTCAGACCAGCTGTTTAGTAGTTGCAATGTGCAGGTAATGTAGAGACAGATAAGGAAACCTGATAAGAAGCTGACAGGTTAACCCCTTGTTGCCTGAAACTATTTACAGTTATATAAAAAAAAATTAATTATTTGTGTTTTGTGGTGGAATACATACGCCACCTCGGCTGCATTCAGGCCAGAAGCATTTTGAAGCAAATTCACGACAGTCGTCCATAAGGGGTTATGGTTTGGTCCGGCCAAAGAACAACTTGGTTGGGTTCAGGGAAAGGTTTAAGGTTCTGGGATATTTGTCATCATGTTAAAATAAGGAATGCTTGATTAAGGTTACACAAAACTTGTTGTTATTGCCATGAACAGCAGTCTAACCTTTTATTGACCCATCTGCTTCTAAAATATGCATGCATGTCTGTTTAATTGACTATACTTGGTGTTATGTGTGCAGGCAATAAAATTAAATGAGACTGATTAAATTAGAAAGAAATGTAATACATCAACAGCTCAACAGGAGAAGTCCTTTCTTTGATGCAGAGCTGGGAAAATTTTAGAAATTCACAGCTGTGTCTAGAGCCTGCATCCCTCTTCCATCATTGTTTACACCCTTTTCAACATCTCCTCAGGCTCCATCTCTCTCCCTCTCTCAGTCTCTGACCCAGATGGATCCATTCTCGTCTCTCTCCGTGTGCAGATTAATTGATCCAACTGCCATCATTCGGCCTGTTGATTAATTGCACTCTTTGCCCGTGTTTCAGGTTTGAGATGAGACATTGAGAGAGGAGAGCAAGCGAAGGTGTTTTGATGAAGAACAGCCTGAAAACTCTAAGTGCAGCGAGAGAATGGAGAAAGTTGGTGCAGTAAATGGAGTTCAGGAACTCCATTATGACTGTGATTACAGCTCTGTATGATAAAATGCCTCTGAATGGAGCAAGCAGAGAGACAGGCAGCTGCTGTTCTTTCAGTTTAACAGGATATCTTTGTGTAGTCTTAATGTCATTAGATACTCAGGAGAATGAGCAGCATGACTCATGAATAATACATGGTAAAAAGAAATTGATGCAAGTGTAATTGTGATGACGAATTTGATGTATTAAAGGTTCTCTGCCTAACCATTATAAACTGCAGCCATCATTCTATTGCTCATGTGCAGCACTTGCTCGCAGTCAGTGTTCGAGTTGACATATACCAAAAACTGTCATGATTAATGTCATGTGTGTTGTACATCAACTCAGGCCTCAGTCACACAGGCCTTGAGAAGAGTCAGTTACCCCCTGGCAACCAGTCACTAACGAAAAATGTGTGTTCCCTGACATGAGAACACTAGGTGAAACTGATCGCAAAGAGGGTGCTGCACCAAAAGCCTCACTGTGATTGCTTTGGTCGCTAGCATTTTGAATAGAAGATACCAACCTGTTTGCAAACAAGTGCTAACAACTAGCCAAGCGGTAGTAAAACTTGAAAAAGTGTGACAGAAACAAAGAATGTTTGCCTTCAAAATAAAAGCTGTCTCACCACTGCAGCCAACACATTTCAAAAAGCACAACTTTTATTTTGAAGGCAAATGGTCTCTGTTTCCAGTTTCACACTTTTTACAGTTTCACTACCGCGCAGAGAGTAGTTGACGAGTGTCTGCACACAAGTCGCCGTCTTCCATGCAAACTACAGGTGACCACAGCAATCTGCTAGAGACCAAAACAATCACAAGGAGGTTTCGGTGCAGCACCACATACACTATATTGCCAAAAGTATTCACTCACCCATCCAGATCATTGAATTCAGGTGTTCCAACCACTTCCATGGCCACAGGTGTATAAAATCAAGCACCTAGGCATGCAGACTGCTTCTACAAACATTTGTGAAAGAATGGGTCACTCTCAGGAGCTCAGTGAATCCCAGCATGGTACCATGATAGGATGCCACCTGTGCAATAAGTCCAGTTGGGAAATTTCCTCAATGCTAAATATTCCACAGTCAACTGTTAGTGGTATTATAACAAAGTGGAAGCGATTGGGAACGACAGCAACTCAGCCACGAAGTGGTAGGCCACGTAAAATCGCAGAGCGGGGTCAGCGGATGCTGAGGCGCATAGTGCACAGAGGTCGCCAACTTTCTGCAGAGTCAATAGCTACAGACCTCCAAACTTCATGTGGCCTTCAGATTAGCTCAAGAACAGCGTGTAG
>VUQI01032075.1:2477-46001 GCA_015106735.1 Paratilapia polleni | reverse complement strand
AAAACCTCCCCTTTTTTTTTTTTTCCCCCCCCCCCCCCCCCCCCCCCAATCTATTACCACATAGTATCATGTCCTATGTTACCTAAAAAATGAAATGTACTGTAACAGAGATAGTGATTTTACAAAAAACCTCCACCAGGCCGCAAAATTGTACTGCAAAACTCAAGTTTGGTTCAAGTGGAGAGACGATAAAGTGGTAAAAAAAGACAAACAACGACAACAACAACAAAAAAAAACTCTCTGAGGTGGTGGAGAGAACACAGCAGGGAGCCAGAATCAGATCCAGTTCCTGAGGGAGAGAGAGGTTTCTGGTACCACCAGCAAGATGCCAGCATCAAAACCTCCAATACGAGGGGTAAAATGTAGGTGGACTTGGAGAGGCGGCTCCATTACATAGGGGAGAGACCAGACATGGCGTGGGCTCCAGCAATAAAAGCAGTGCAGTTGACTCACAGAGGAGAGATTGGGAGTAACCCGTGAGAGGATAATGACTAAGTATGCAGAACTTGTTCCTGTTCTCTGCCACACTACCAGGAAATGTTCTAGGGCAAGAGAAATATATCACCAACCAGTTGCCCCTGATGACAAATCTGGCACTGATTGTTCAGGTGGAGGTGCCGCAAATTTTAAGCATGGCAGGAGGAAGTAAGATCTTAAAATTAGGCCTGATAATGCTACCAAAAAAATCAGACAAGTTGTTGTTAAGGGGGATGCATGGAAGTTTTTCATGAAGAAGTATACTTTAATCTTTTTGATTTTTCTAAAATAAGTAGTTTTGCATAACACTCTAGATGGGTGCATGCATGTAAGTGATCATAAAAAGAGCATATGACAAAAGAAAAAGATGAATGACTGTGATGAGATGGAATGATGTATCCAAAGCTGTGTGCTGCTGACATTTAGAAAGCCTAGGAGAGGTTAACCGATAACTGATCATGTGTTTTCATTCATTATTCTGAAGAGTACAATTTTAGTCAGAAGCTCCCACAACTTTCTTCCAACATTCAGGTAGAAAGAGTTTTGAAGCCATTGTAAAAATGTTTATTATTGGATTCTGTTTTCTTTTTTCTTTTTTTTTCAGCAGTTGGAGGTTGAAGTAAAACATTTTTCTCTCAATACAGGAGTGCTCAGTAGTGTTTGAAGTAAATACACTCCTTTAAAAACCTAAAGAGAAATGTGGTGAAAGGGCAGGGGGAAAGTTTAATTTTTTTTTTTTCATACTTTTTGTGAACAGGGAGGAACGAACAGGATTGAAAGAGAGGTTGTACATCTACCCAAACAGAATTTCTGCAAGTGTATTCTTGTTTATATACACATGGTCAAGACAACCTGCTGAAGTTCAAACCGAGCATCAGAATGGGGAAGAAAGGTGGTTTAAGTGACTTTGAACGTGGTATGGTTGTTAGTGCCAGATGGGCTGGTCTGAGTATTTCAGAAACTGCTGATCTGCTGGGATTTTCCCACACCAACCATCTCTAGGGTTTACAGAGAATGGTCTGAAAAAGAGAAAATATCCAGTGAGCAGCAGTTCTCTGGGTGAAAATGCCTTGTTGATGTCACAGGTCAGAGGAGAACGGCCAGGCTGCTTTGAGCTGATAGGAAGGCAACAGTAATTCAAATAACTGCTCATTACAACCGAGGTATGCAGAAGAGTATCTCTACACACAACACATCGAACCTTGAAGCAGACGGGCTACAGCAGCAAAAGACCACACTGGGTGCCACTCAGCTAAGAACAGGAAACTGGGGCTGCAATTCACACAGGGTCACCAAAATTAGACAACAGAAAATTGGAAAAATGCTGCCTGGTCTGAAGAGTCTTGATTTCTGCTGCGACATTTGGATGGTAGGGTCAGAATTTGGTGTAAACAACATGAAAGCGTGCATTCCCCCTGCTTTGTATCAAAGGTTCAGGCTGGTGCTGATGGTGTAATGATGTGGGGCACAATTTGGGCCCCTTAGCACCAACTGAGCATCGTTTAAACACCACAGCCTACCTGAGTATTGTTGCTGGTCATGTTCCTCCCTGTATGACCACAGTGTACCCATCTTCTGATGGCTGCCCCCAGCAGGATAACACACCATGTCACAAAGCTCAAATGATCTCAAAATGGTTTCTTGAACATGATGAGTTCACTGTAATCAAATGGCTTCCACAGCCACCACATCCTTTGGATTGAGTCAACATGGACCAAAATCTCTGAGAAATGTTTCCAGCACTTGTTGGGTCTATGCCATGAAGAATTAAGGCAGCTCTTAAAGCAAAAGGAGGTCTAACCCAGCACTAGCAAGGTGTAACTAAGGAAGTGGGTAGTGAATGCATATCTATATCCACACACACTTAGCTGTGTGGATAAGCTAAAATACACTAAAAGAAGCTCCCACACCTTCAAATTAACCACACTGATATGAAAGGCATATCAGTCTTTTGTTTATAGGGTCTTTAACCTACAATATAAAGTGCCTTGTGGCGACTGTTGTTGGGATTTGGTGCTATGCAAATAAAACTGAATTGAACTGAATTGAATCTGAAACTTAGCAAGAAAGCAAATTTCTAGAAAGCTCCTTCTTTTTCAAATTTCTCAAATAAATAGCCACTGATAGATAACTAATTCAATAACAATCCTCGTAGGCACACAATGACTATGTTGAATCTGTAGGTAACGATTACAGGCACCATCTCAGGGAAGTGGCAGCTTTTCTCCCTCCAGTTTACAAATGATTTCCTCTTCCTCCCTTTACTTCAGCCTTCTACTCAGTGTCTTTCTCTCTGGTGACAACCATACCATTACTGCACTCTTGGGTGACTGACAGCTTCCTCAAATGGGAGTGTATTGGCTGTGCTGTGACTGACAGATCTGCCTCCCACCCCCGTAACCATGTCTCCCATTGTTTGATGAGTATGTGTCCAGAAGTAGCCACTCAAAACACACACTCAGCCCCTCCACTGCTCTTAGCGAGCTACTCTCGTCTCTCACTTTATAGAATAAAAAATATATTTTTTTCCATTCGATTTACGTAAGATGCTCTCCAGCTCACAGTGCCCATTTTCAATCACACTGCATAATGTACCAAGAGTTCTGAAGAAATTTCATAGATAATGGACCTTCCAATATGGCAATAAGGTGCCCATATCTGTGTTATATCTTGAATGAAGTCATGGTAACTTTGTTATTTATATATTTACTTAATTTAGCAGGAACAATGTGCAACTTATATGTTGTGTCCCGTATAGAAAACGGGACACAACATATAAGCCGTAAAATGTAGATTAAAAAAAAAAAAAAAAATTAATATAAATTGCAGTCAGTTTTTTTTCCAGCATTGCAAAAGTCTAGAGAAAAAGAAAAGGGAAAAACAAACTACAGTAAGTCACTATTCTAATCTGTCTTAAACCTATAAAACCACAGAATTCCCCCCATCTTCATCCTTCGAAGATGAATGCCGATCAGTGAAAGAAATTAAAAAAACAAAAACCATTTCATGTAATGTGCGGCACCTGTGTTGCAGGAACAGCTTAGCTTCAGAAAATTAGTTTGCCACTTTGCTCTGTAGCTGGTTTCCAATTCATACTGTAGCAACAGAGCTAAGACAGAGCCTGTGGAAACCTAAATCTAAATTTTTCAATCACATATATGTACAGCAACACACGAGTAGAAAAGGAAGTAAAACCACAACTGCATTCCGATTTCATTTAATCAAAGAGCTTTCTTAGCAGATATGCCACAGTAAAATTAAAGGCTGCTGCGGGAGGTTATAGCTCATAGATTTTATTTGTCAAAATCCTCACTTCCCAAAGCTCCAGAACACACACAGCACTGGAACCATTCATTCTTTGTGATTTCAGCAGTCACAGCAGTGATAAATAGGTAGTACACTGCATGCTGCATTCAGACAAGTCGCTCAAACCTCTCTGCCTAATGACACTGCGAAAAGGACTGAGGTTGGAACATCCATCAGAGGTCCTGTGCTCATCACTGTCTATAGGAAGATCTTACCTCCATCATGCATTGTGGGGCTTCACATGTCCTTTATACATATTTAACTCAGTCTCTATTTTTTTTTTTTAAATCAGTGACCTGCTGCCATTTTTTTCAATCTGTCCCTTAATTTGTTTGCTTTTTTGTCCCTTTTTTTCTGCTCTACAACTGCTTACTTTTTTTTTTTTATATACTTCTTCAATGAATAATATCACTTATCTCTTTCACTTGTGTTTCACTTTTACAGTAAGCACCAGCTATTTTGGATCCAATTCTCTTGGAAAAGATAACACCTTACTGTTAACTCAAAAATTATATCCCTAAAAACTTGTTTCAATGTTTCAAAAAGACAAACAAGACCAAAAAATTATATTCTGAATAGCCATGGATTTAAGATGAGCACCCATTTGGCATTAAACCTGTTAGAGAATAATGTTTTCACAGCCCAACCATATTGCCCTCTAAATAACTACCTTGAATTTTTTTCTTTCATTTTCTCAAATTTCATTTTCTTTCTGATAAACTTTATGTTTACACTTTTTGTTAGGACTAGATTTCTTGTCCCTGTATGCTTCACCTGTATCTGCAGTTTTAACATGAAATGATACACTCATCAGGAGACATTGGACTCTGGCTATTGAAAGGAAGTGGGCGCGGCCTGTCATTACAGAATGGCAACAGAAAGGAGAGCGGGTAGGAAAAACGCAGTAGTGTAGCTTAATTGTGCTCCCTTGCTCCCTTGTCACCACTGAAGGTCAGAGCCATCACTCACTATGCTGCCAGCAGCACTGCCATGACAGGTGAAGCACCTGCGATTGACATCCTTTCAGCTGTCATTTTACATGTGAGAACTCATGCACAGTTGTACTTATGCTGCACAAAAGCATATGTGAACACGCAAACACTATCAGCAAACTTAAAACCGCTCACTACTCTTGTGCACACTCCCTTTCTTTCCTTACACACTCTTCACACACAAACACACCGTGCCTATCCTGCCTCACCTTCATATATCAGATGGCTGTGCATTCACTGTCACCATCTCCCCACACAGCCCTGACAAGACACACTCCGTTTCTCTTCCACCTCATGTAGACACATGATTAGGTGCAGACCAACATCCATTCAGAATTGCATCACAATAGCACATCCTTGTCTGGCTGCCACGAAGAATAATGACTCCTTTTAGAAGTATATGAAAGTGTTCTTTGTGTAGCCAAACTACAGTTGCTCTGTGTTGCCCTATTTGTATTCATAATAATGCGCGGATGAAGTATCAGTGACACAGCATTATGTCATTACAATTGTAGCTGAGAAACAGGCAGGTTTTTTTGTTGTGCAGTAAGAGAAAAATGGATACAAAGTGGATGCTTGTGGGAATACTAAAGTGCCAGGAGAATATCTGAGTCCTTGAGTGTAACAGCAGCTGAAGTTGGAGTATTGGCAGTGCACGACTGTGTTTAAAACTCTGATTAAGATAATGCTCTTCCTTTACAATAACATAGCTCATAACGTTTTACTGAGGAGATGCTATGTTCATGCCAGAATCTTTCAGATTTATGACAACTTAGGTGGTATTTCTATCAATTATGATAACATTGTATAAAGCAATGTGACTGCTGTGATTATGCAACACTGTGACATCATGAGACTGGAATCCAGTGGTACAAGATGGGTGCAAGATGATCACACAGATGATTCAAAACAAGGAAGCTCTAATTAAGATAGCCTGTGTCTTGAGTCACCCATCATTTCTTTATATTTTGCTTCCAAGAAGCCAGACTTTCCTATAATTTTTAAAGTGCTCTTGAGCAGTAGTTCTCCAGGCTTTCTGAAGGTCTTTCAAAGTTTTTCTTTAGACATTGGCTGCTTTTTCCCTCATTTGCAGAGGATTTTTTTTTTGTTTGTTAAATCACTTAACACTGACCTATGATTATTTAAACATACAAAAGGCAACTAACTCAGGGGACGAACCAGTTTTGTGTCTACACATAACAGACAACTTATCAAAGAACCAATTTTAAATAGTCTCTTTAGGCACTTTGTTACTAGCAACCTGTTGCAAAAACATAATTTGTTTGCATTTCTTTAGTTGAATCTACAAAAAAAAAAATGCCAAAGATAAAAAAAGACAAAAGAAGAAGTGGCAGGCCTAAAAAAGAAATGGGAAAAAATGGCCCTTCAGTTGATCCATCTACTGTTCACTGACACTCCATCAGAAATGGTGTCAATGGAAGGGTAGCTATCAAAAAGCCATTCTTAAGGAAGGGAAACAGGGAGAAAAGGCTGAGGTATGCCAAATTACACAAGAACTGGATTGAAAATCAGTGGCAACAGGTCTTATGGAGTGATGAATCCTAATTTGAAATTTCTGGTTCAAATCGTCATCAATAATCAGTACGGAGGAGGTCAGGAGAGAGGTACAACAGTGAGTGTCTGCAGCCAAGGTGGAGGCTCTGTCATGGTTTGGGTTGCATTTCAACATCCAAAGAAGAGCTCTGAATGTCCTTCAAGAAACCTGGAGAACTATTCCTGAAGAGTACTTAAAGAAATTACAAGAAAGCTTGTCTAAAAGAACTCAGGCTGTGTTGAAGAATAAAGGTGGCCATACCAAATATTGACTTTAGAATTGTACAAACTCTGTTTTTGCCTTATATACTGTATTTCCATGTATGTAGAGATAACAATGCCAGCACCAGGAGACCAGTACTGTTCATAGCTTTTTCACTAGGTGCTAAAGAAAATCTCTAAAGGGGTCTGAAAAGTCTCCAAATGTAGCAATAACCACAAATGTACTCAACAATGAGATGAACCACAATGTGACGACAACTGTGAGTGAAATGTACACCCCTAACTCATTCAACTACTTTTTATTAGGAACAGTCCACATCTCAACAGATAATTTGGTGAATGTAAAGTCATTACAATGGAGAAAGATGGCCAAAACCACATACAAGAGCAATGCTGTGATACACAAGGATTAACAGTTTCTGTTTTCAGATCACATGTGCATTTTACAGTTAGCCAAGTTAGTCAAGAACTACTTCTTTGGTATTCATTAATTTGCATATTTTTGTGATTTATTCCCAAATTGTTCATTCAAACTACTTCAAGAAAACGAAGTGAGTGTCCTTGATACAATTAACCCAATCTGTTACATTTTTAGAAGCCGAATCAGGGTTTTCTTTATAATATATAGCATATATAATATGTAGATCAGAGCCAAACACAATGCTATGATGCACTGTCCTGGAAAGAAGAGTGTTGTCGTGGTAGTTAAGTGCAGTTAAGCTTGGCTTTCCAGATGAGATGATGGGTAAGGTTCTTCAAAAGCAAGGTATCAGAAACCATTTGACTTGTCATTTATGTCACAGGTGGGGGTCATACAATGCAGCCTCATTCCTTTCACTTTCTTTGTGCACTCCTTTCACTAACCTCCTTTTCACTATTTTGTTATCTGTGACCAACTTCCACAGTTCTCAGTTATTTCTCTGTTACTCACTTAAGCGAGTAAAAAAGGCAGGACTTACTCTTGTGTAAATGTAGCATCATTGCCAAAGATGGAGAATTAAACACTTCCTTTTGGAGGGTGTTAGAGCTGTCGAGGAGCAGGAATAGTAAAAAAAAAAAAAGAGCTAGAAAACATTCACCGAACGACTCCGTGGTCAATCAGCAAAGCTCTCCTCCCCCTCATTGAAGTTAATCATCTGAGGAAAACAATGTCACAATGCTGTTTTGATTGGAAGAATGAGCATGAGCGCTTGTTACGCCAGCACTATTTCAGCATTCGTGGCAAGGAATGTCAACTTATACTTAACACTGATAAACATGAGGGAAGGCGGAAGACAGACACTTCTGAAGTCAATTTGAATAAGTGTCTAGTGCTGCTCTGAGGTCGAGCTACAAATGGAGAGGAAGTATTCATTAGTAGTCTCAGGTCTAGAAGACTTAGACCTAGAAGAAATGTAACATCCTCCTAGACTCAGTTACTGTACATATTTTCCATTACTGTTTATACTTTGTAATTTTTTCATATGGAGTAAATCAAAAATGTCCCAAAATATCCAACAGGCCATTCAGGCACACTTATTGGTTATTGTTAATCACTTGTGGATACCGTAGTGTAAAGCATAGATAAAATCAGCTATATGAAGAATATATACTTGATATGGATATTTTTACACCACAGTGTAAATGGGCAATATATCTTTTTTGGGTCAAAACACGCTCATCCTATGCACTCTTATGAAAAGTTCACAATTTTGAAGGCTACTAGAATCAATTTAATTGAGTGGAGGATTATTATAGTGCTATGTAGTGGTTGTGTACACATGCAGTGCTATGTTTATACATACATTCAATATCAATTTTTGTTTACAAACAATCAAGCTTGCACAAGCAGTCACAGGAAACATACTGGAAGCTTGGGACAACTGACATATTCATCTATTATCCTTACATAGTCTCTGTAAGGATAGCACTGTTTGTGCAAAACTTTCTCAAAACTTATTTGACAATTCTGCATGGCTACTTCTTATCATTTCTTGGCAATCATTATATATCAGCAATAAATGGATATCAGCTACTATACTAGTCTTGCCAATTTATTGATAAAATAAAACTAAACTGGACTACGCAAATAGTACTTCATAGAGGTGGTCATAAATGACCTAACCCTTTATAAACCCATTATCCCAGACCAATGACGATCACCTTCACTGCTGTTTGTCAGTTTAAATTTCCATTTCTTTCCGTGCTTACAAGCAAAATATTACAACTCTATTGTGTGATTTTTTTTTTAAACACACAATATTGTAAATCATACTTAATATACCTGAAATGTATGCTTGTTAATACAGAACAGTAATGTAACACCTGTCCATTCTTGTGTAGGTTATACTGGTTATAGATATAGTAAATTGGATAGTTATTACAGTTCAAGTAATTATAAATTATAAGCACTATTTAACCAGGACATCATCATAATCATAAATTTGTGCAACATTACTCTGCATATGTTATACATGCACAGTGAAGTGGAAATATATGTATGCATAAAATACAAGTAAAATCACACATTTAACTACATTTCTTAGTTCCTTCACAAGAAAACAATAGCAATTTATAATTCATCTTAAAACAATTAATGACCCCATCAAACTAAAAGTACAGTCAAGTGAAACTTTGTATGTAAAACACAACAAAGACACTTTTTAATTAATGACAATTGGTTTAATAGAAACCTTGGTTGCCTGTGTGTGTGTGTGTGTGTGTGTGTGTGTGTGTGTGTGTGTGTGTGTCTGTGTGTGGCATTTAATGAATGCAGCATATCATAACGAGAAAGGCTGTTCCTGAATTGAGGCCTCTGGTCTCACACTGCTCAAGGTCATTAGTGCTAATGCCATGGTTTTGCCATCTGCTGAGATTGTTTACACTTGCCTAGATAATTAGCTCTTAATTAGTAGTTGATGGTGGGGAGTATATGCTCTGTCTGCATGTGTATAAGTGCGTACATGTTTTTGTGTGTTTAAGAGATGGCATGTGTGTGTTTGTTTTCAGTAAACATGTGATTGTTATTAGGAGAGGCAGGTTGACTTGAGCAATTAAAGATTTGCTGCAGAGATTGGGGGTGGGGTGGGGGGTGGCAAAGAGAGAGAGGGGTTGCTTTATGTGGAATCAAGCTACAATAAGAAAATAATAGAAAACAGCCTCGGAATCCTCATTCGTGCAAATAATAATAATAATAAAAATGAAAAAGAAACAATCATACTTACACTCCAAAGTGTCAGTCTACAGCATATTCCACCCACGTGTGATTTGTCACACATTATGAAAAAAAAAAACATGCTCGGCAAAACTTAATTGGAATTAAAAAGAAACAAAAAAAAAATGCATGTGCATAATGCGATATAGTTGCACAACTATAGGAATGCAAGAAAGGGGAAATGAATCAATCAGTCTTTTGTTTCTGCAGCAAAATGACCTCCAAACAGCTTCAATTTCAGAGAATAAGTTCAAGAATAAGAAGGTAATTCTTTTAAATGCTACCACTGTAGATCTTAAACTATTTTGCTTAAATATTTTTGATAAAAGATCCAATTCTACCCCAGATTTCAGCAGCATTTGGGTTTTAATACCATTTAACCACATTATACTTACATATACATAACCATATGAATCTAAAACTAACAGTAGGTCTTAGCAGGGGTGAGAGAGGTTGTTTTTTGAGATTTTGGTAACGTGACATTTTTATGGCACTCCCTTTCACTGTCCTTGAAGCTGCTCCCTGTGCAAAGATAATGCAGGCATTTTAATTAAAAAGCAAAACAACTCAAGTCTGGCCCTCAAATCCAAAGATACAACAACAGCTACTGTCCCTCCTTAGCATCGTCTCTTTTATAATTTCACTGTTTTTCACCTCTTTGTTTTTGTCTTTCAGTTTGTGTATTCTAATCACTTGATGAGATTATATCCTGTGCCCATGTGTTTGTAACAGAGCAAACATTTTCTACGGTAATCTCTACAAGCCTTTATAGTAAAACAGATGTTGTGGAGGGAGATGGCCCTAATCCAGTGCTGTACAATAATCCACAAGTCTTGTGAATGGTATCACAGAGGATATTATGTTTCCTGGTTAAGCAGTATTTGAAAGCAGTTGAAAACCAATTTAGTATAGCAATGAACCATTGTTGTTCTTTTCTTAAAAAAAAAAATCTGATATAGGAGATTCCTGAGGAAGAGGTCAGAGGTTGTGTTGTTAGTTTCCTAGCCGCTGTGTGTCTGAGCAAATTCAACTAGAGGCCCAACTGTGCACTGTGCCAACAAGCCTCTAAATCAATTGTTAAAAAAAACAACAACAACAAAAAAAACACCTTTGTTTTACACAATAAGGACCAAGTGGGAATCAGAGACCCAAAGCCTCTGTGGTGTTTGGGTATTTGCTGACATATCTGAAGTGTAGCCCGGGGCCGTATGAACACTTGAAGACAGGGCTGTTAGCTCCTTTTCTTTTGTAAGGCATAAGATGTGACAGCCATGGGTATGGAAGAGCAGGAGCTTAGAAGAAGGTGTACATCAATGCTGGGGATTGATTTAAACGTAGGTGTGGTGTAAGAGATGAAAAAGGTGTAACCTCAGGTCCACAGTGTCAGATCCATCAAGAGAGCTTGTTCTCTTCTCTCAAACAGCTCGAGTTGTGACCCTTTATGACAGGGTCTTTTCTATTTTGTATTTGTATGTGGAAGAACTTGCCCAGCTGTCCTTCAGATCATGATAAGATTACTTCTGACAGCTGATCTTTCAAAAAAGTGTTTGAAAAACTTAAAAAAAATTATTCAATAAGAAATGCTGCATATTTTGATTTCCTTGTCAATATTCTGACTTATCTCCCTCTTCAGTTACATGAAAAACTGCTTATTTCCCATCATTATTACAAAGTGCTGTTTACTGTAGAACGAGGACTCCAAAGCTTAGGGTTTAGCTCAATAAACTCAGCAAAACACCACACCGTATGACACTGGTGTGTCGCATAAAGGGAATTGATTCCACACTAATCACTCATCTCGAGTAATGGAATTTATTGTCCACAAAGTATAAATCCATGGCAGATGGCAGATGATAATACAGCCTCTCAATTCTTGATAAGAGGCTTGAACACTGAGAACAATAAAATGATGAATTTGTAAAAAGAGAAATAATGTACACTTTTTCTTTTCTTGATTTGAGAAATGTTTCACAAAGACAAAAAACAAACAAGCAAAAAAAAAACCCCAAAACGAATTCCACTCATCATTTTCAAACGTAAAAGATGAAATTTTGGGCAGGAGTTAGAATCTTGCCTGGGGCCCCCTAGAGGCCTTAGTCAGCGCTGTTCACAGTTCAAACATGTTATTGGCCTCCATGATCTCTACTGGACTGAGACTGGGAAGAAGATCAATATCTATGTTTTTGCTGGATCAAAAGGATCACTGTTAAAAAATAAACACTCTGTCCACTGCATATGCCTCTGTCCTCTTCCATCACACTCCACTACAGTCTTATATACTTTTTCAGAAAATCATAGTTTTCACAGTAATGCTAACTAAGGTCCAACCATGCAGAGAGAAGAAAATAAAGTTCTTGCCTCTGCTGGTCAGCAATCAGTTGGAGGTAATGTATTCATATTTGATACATGTAACCGAAGAAAAAAAAGGTCAAATTCTTTTGATGCATACCAAGATTGGAAAATGGCAACACCCACGTAGGGGCTTACTCTTTAGAGCACTAAACAGCCTTTCTCTTAGTGAGCGCCTCCTTGTGTGCTCTTTTAATGCTGTGTTGTGTTTTGCATGTCAGAGAAGATGATGTTTTACCCTGATGAGAGAGGTAAAGATGAGGAGCAGATAGAAAGAAAAGGTCAACAGGGTTTTGGTGGTTTTGCTTTTGAATTCTTTTGAATTCCTTTTGCTGTTCTGGCAATAAAATAAAAGGGCATCAATTACTATGTAAAACCTGATGATGTTTTAATGTTTTCGCAGCAGCTATTCTATATGCTTCTAGTCATTATTTTGTGGCATAAAAAAGGGCTATAAAGAAATAAAAGCTGAAAAGTGTTATGCTATTTTATTACATGAACTTCAGTATTTAACATTTTCCTATAATTAGTGGATGAGTAATTATTTGGAAGTCTGAAATAAAATCTCCTTTTTCATTTTTCTGTTTTTCAGTGTCAAATCTGTTCAGTTTTACTGACTGACAGCTGAATTGGCAGGGGACAGAGAGATATGATGTAAAGAATTTGCAGTAGTAACTGCACAACTGCATTTTGTCTTCATCAAACTCTCATGTCTATTTGCAATGCTAAAGCCAGGCTGCAGTAGCTCATGACTGCAAGATGGGGGGAAACAGCAAGTTTTGGTGAGTGACACAATATCTCTCATCAGTCCTACTACGCAAACCTGCCACCAAGCAGTGACCTAAGTTGAAAAATAATACCAAAAACTGCAGTTCCTGAAATTACCACTTGAGGTTGACTCCAAAAGGAGTCAGTCCCTAGAGACACTCATATCAAAATGCCCAACTTTACAGCACAAATAAACGGTTTATTGCCTCCCAAAAAAGAGAATTTATTAAACCTAACAGGGTTTGAAATTTAAACTTCATTAGCCCAATTAAAATGCATTAAGGCTTAGGTTATGTATTATTGGGGAGGGGCTGCTTCAAGTGACAGCTGGGTGCTGTCTGTGCTGCTAGCTATCTGCTAGGCTTTGCCCATGTTTGTGGTGTTGGTACCTTCTGAAGTATTTTTAATGCAAGCATCTGACTGAAAAATGTGGATGTCTATGCAGTTAATTTTACTGTAAAATTGTAATTGTAAAATCAGCCCGCCCAAGATGTCTGTGCTCTAGTTAATAGGTATTGGCAATGCACACCTATAGTCTACGGATGCACCACGCTAACCAAGGTTGCTCACATAATTCACTATTAACACAATTCCTCAATTTGTCCAATTCTGCTGAGCTAGAATATCCAGGTGCCCACCACAATAAACAAATACTTTTACAATTCTGTTACCCATGTCTTTTCAAGCAACAACTTGCTGAAACATAATGGTAAAAGGTAAAATGAGCAGAAAAAGCCAGAGCAATTATGTTTGCCAAGGACAGCAGTAATGTAAAAGGACCCTGCCTCACAGTAGATTTCTTCCCACTTTGAAACATGGTTGCTGACACATTGTGTAGATCAATAGCCACCCACTAGAGCATGCTTCTAGGGCCTAATCAAAATACTACCCCTGAACATAATTGCTACGGCCTGGCCACACAAATAATGTCTATAAGTATTTCAATAAATTAGATGCTGTTCACTGTGAAGAACGGTCACTGTCCTTTTAAAAGAATGAATCATGCTGGGTGGGGGGATATATGTCATTAGTGGGTGTTTAGAGGCTTTGGTCCTAAAATTAATGACATCTTATTTCTAACCTACAGATCAGAAACAAAAATGGAGATGAATAGCTTATTTCTCTCATGCAGGCCAGGAGTAAAGGAGTAAAGAGTAAAGTTGACGAGAAGAGGTTAGATGAAGCTTGTAGGGGGAGCTGGCATTAACACCCATTTAAAGGACTGCTGCAGAGTGCTGGCATACTAAAAGTGTGAGGATATTAAGTGGCTGTGTATGTGAGTGTTTTATGAAATATGTTGGAGGCTCAAGGTGTAGGGGTTCTATTAGATCCAATGTATGTTACTTTAAGCTCCACATTTAAGCCGGCCGCATAAGGAGAAAGAACAGCTTTTCCTGTCAGCTATACAATAACTGCATTATGACTCTGTTCTTTTTTTTGTAGTGAGCATATGTGCAAAATATCAGTGAGTTGACATACAAGCACAGATGCAACAGTAAATTATATGTTGTTTGTATACTGCTGCCAAAGTGTTCATACATGCATGACAGTGTGTCAGAACTCAAGACATGCATATGGTTATTTGCTTGTCTACTTAACTAACTAAGCTATCCTTATGTATGTGTTGTTCCCTTGGGTGCCTTCACATTGATGTCATATTTGAATAGAATGCAGTTTTCACTGACAGCAAAAGCATGGATGACTGGATGTCAGTAATCACCAATTTTGATGGATAAAGATAGTCAACTGGTAACAATTTTCTTTTCTGAAAATAACTGTGAAACCACCTTTAACAAAAACAAGAAACTCACAAACTTCTGACAATAGACTATCTAAGAAAGGAAGATCCAGCCCTGTTGTGTAAACAGCCATTTTAAAGCCTTAATTTTAGCACTTCCTTATTGTTTTTTGGAAGCCAGAAGTCCATCTATCCACCCATCCATCTATCCATTTCAATCCTCATAACGGCTAATCTGCAAAAGAGTCACAGGGAGGCTAGAGCCTATTCCAAGATTGGGGGGGTCACCACAAGTGACCATATTTGAACAAAAAAGTCGAATGCCAAATTATCAGCATAATGCAAGCAGGCTGGAGAAGAATTTAAAATCCTTTGCCTCACATACAATTTCTTGAATGATCAGACTCCATCATACCTTAAAGACCATAGTATCATATTATCCCAACAGAACACATCACTATCAGAGTGCATGCTTACTTTGATTCTCAGAGTTTCCAAAAGCAGAATGGGAGGCAGAAGTGTTAGCTATCAGGCTCCTTCCGTTGGAACCAGGTCCCAGTTTGGATTTGGGAGACACACACCCTCTCTACTTTTAAGATTAGGATTAAAACCCATTCAGGTGACCCTGAATCATTCCTTAGTTATACTGCTACATGCTCAGGCTACTGATGCACTGAGCATTTCTTCTCCACTCCCCTGTTTTCACTTCCCATGTGTTATTATGTCACTACTGCCTGTCATTAACTTTTGTTTTCTCTCTCCCACTGTGTTTATCCTTGTCTCTCTCTGTTCTCCTTTCCTCTCTTATCTTTCCCCTTACCCCCCAACTGGACGTGGCACATAGCTGACCCTCCTTGATCTCCATCTTTTAAAAGGAAGTTCTTCCTTCCCACCATCACCAAGTGCTTGCTCATAGGGGACCTGATTGTTGGGGTTTTCTCTCTAATATTGTAGGGCCTTTACCTTGCAATATAAAGTGCCTTCAGATGACTGTTGTTGTGAATTGGTGCTATATATGTAAATAAAGCTGAGGTGAACTGAACTGAACTGATTTATCTGCATCCATAGACTATATGGGTGCATTTCACAGACACAGAAACCTGCAAAGTAGTGATAAGTAACTAATAAAGAGGGATGAACCAGTCCTTTGTATCAGTATGTTCCTGACTTAAAAAGCTAGATTGGGTATTGTTAACAATGAGCCAATAGGGCTAATCTGTTCAATATAATTTAAATTCTTTTGTGTCTACTTCACCATGTGACAACAGCAGCGCACCCGTTGCTCGCAGGAGAGCTAACTTAGCATGGACCAAGCTAGGATCAGAAGGGTCGCCTGCAATGCCAACAGCTTTTCTTTGTATGCAAAATTTTGGGAGTAAACTGCATACTTTGGACAAGCAAGCTGACACCACTGAAAAGCAAAGACTACAATGCTGTCCCTGCAGACTTCCTTGTCTTGCTTGCTCGCTCTTACTCTTGTTAGGCTCACTGCAACACTTATTGGGAAGCTTTTACTGCACTTACAGTGCCAAACGTATTGTCATCAACTCCATTAATTATTATTTCACTTCATCTGCCTGTTATCAGCTCCTCTCCACAGGAGTGTGTGAGAAGGTGCCCCCACAGTGAGTGTGCAGGAAAAGGAGAAAATGACAGTATGCAGTGATGACTGTGAGACCAGTGTAATTAAATGAGGTGAATCATGTAAATACATTTTATTTTTTATACTCTCTATATTGGTCCTGTTGTCATGTATTCTTTTAGTAACAGTTCAGTAAATTTATATTCTTGGATGTATTTATTTATTTTCTTTTTGTTGTTTTTTTTTTGTTTGTTTGTTTTTACAAAGTTGGGAAAGTAATGGTTAAGTAAATGTTGCCTTACACAAAGGTAAAGAATAATTCCAAGTCTATTCCGACTGGTATCTTATCAGATTTAGAAAAAGTTGGATCGATTCATTTCCACTTGCAAAAAAAAAACAAAAAAAACCCAGAACAAAACAAAACAAAAAAACTAGAATTTCAATCACCAAAACTGGAGAACAGACGTCTTAGACAGGTTGTTATTTGCCAGATGACTATTCACGGATAATATGTTATACTTTAAGAACTGCAAGAGCAGTTAACAATCAGGTAAAAATGGACTCCCTTTTCATACAGCAATGTCAGCGTGCCCCACGGGTGATAATGGTGAAAGGATTTGAGCACAGCCTATGAATTAATGCATATGTAATGCATAATTGTGTTGCTGCTCTGCACTTTTATGTGTGCACCTAAAAAGTGAGGCATTTTATGTTAGTGTCTATGAGGGATCAAAAGGCACAGCATGGTAGATAACTGGAAAGGACTTTGGTATTTTACTGCCATACCTCTTGACCCACACTATTTGTTTCTAGCAAAGATTACTACCACAATTGCACATACACACATACAGCCCAGAAAAAAAACCTCTCTTCACTCACTTTCAGAAGCCAACATAACAGGGCTCCTACTGAGCTTCCAGGTAAAATGGACTTGACTGTCTGCTCATTGTTCCATCTCCCTCTCTCCTTTATGTCTCTTATCTACAGATGTCTTGTCTCCTGCGGCCCTCTAGACTCTTTTCAGAGCTTCTATTTTAAGAGCCAAGTTTCTCTGTTCGATCACACTCTCCGTCTGTAGGTCCTCCAGACGGCAAATGGAAACAAAATCTGTCTGTGTGTACAGTATGTCTCAGTGAGTACGTGTGGGTCTTTGTGTTTGTAGGAATGTGTGTGCGAGTGACTCTCAGCCTCTTTGTCTTATGTGACTATTTAGACAAGCTGCACATCCCAAGTTAAAAAAAGCTGACCAAAACAGAATGATTCCAGATGGAAACACTTTGCAAACCACAATGACCCATCCCTTCAACCACAACACACACACAAATACAAAAAACTGTCCACACACAGACACAGAATGGAAGCCTGTCCTGTTTGGGCATACCATATCTCAGTCTCCTACTATGTTTATCTCCAGTGACAACTTTCTAGGCCAGGCTTTTGTTTCACTGTTTATTTGAACCCCAGGCTCAAAAACCAGCAGCACTATGATTCAGTCTTTCTGGGTCCTTTTATAGACTGTGGGTATGAAGTTGGAGGGAAAGTGGTTTAAAGAGGAATGAAGTAAGGGGGGGCGGTATGCTAGAGAAATGAATGTTTTGTTCAAGGTCTCTCCAAGGTCTTATCATTCAAAACTCATCCCAGCGTGACAGGCACTGATGAGATGGATGATAAAATGGTTCTACATTTAACATACTTTCAGTATATCACATAATGGGTATTTAAAGGGCCAGTTCACCAACATTACAAAATAATTAATAAACAAACAAACTATGCTTCCTCAATTTCTTGCTGAGAAACAAGAACAATACTCCTGTTTGTACTACTGTATACGCTGACTACAAGACTAGAGCCAACAGACAGCTTTTATGAAATACTTGCTCAGCTAAGTTAATTGGAAAAAAAAGCAGGAAGAAACAGACAAACAAATGTAGGAGTGCTTTCAGTCCCATCATCTATATTTTGGCAAGAAAGACAGACTAAACAAAGTACACTTCACACGGTCCTAATTTATTCCTATAACCCAGTAGTACATATTATAGCTATATTTAGTTTAAGCTGCTGAGGCTTCAAAAAATTAAATCAACTTCCACAGATACAGGCAAAAATCAGAGAAACAACAAATAAATTATCCACTCTAACTTTTCTTTTTTCTTCTCTTTATTTTTCTTGTCCACTACTTCTTGATTAACCTTCCTTCTCCTCCATTCTCTCTCACAAGCCCTCATTGTGGTTGGTAGATTGTAGAGACGAGGCTGTTTTGTGCAGGGAGAGTTGGGCCAAGGACAGCTCTTGTCAAGAGAAACACTGCAAGGACAAAGCACTGCACACAGTTGACTGGACTAAGCAGATTTCACAACATGCAAAAAGTTCACCTAAGCATCCGGCATTACAAAAAGCGATGAACGATGAACCACATTTATTAATATGGCAATTAACAAATGTATAGACATCTATAATTATAAAATTTTAATATTTAAACAAAACTAATGCAGCTACTGAAGACAAAACAATACATTTTGAAGAAGAAAGAAGACAGAATGTATGCTCTCATCCTCATTGATGGTAAGCTCACACTGTTCTTGGGGAGCTTTGGTAAGCTTACAGCCAATTTCAGTCTGTTTCACTTTAACAAAGCGGATGTCCTGAAAATCCCCCCTTCACTCTACACTGTCCACAGGCCTAGCTTAAAGCCCCGACACTGACTAAGAACCCGTCAGAAACACATATTCTTTTTAATCCGCTTCTTATTTGGCTTTGCTGTTCCTCAGCAAAACTCAGAACATGCAAGTACATTAACTTCTAGCTCAGGGTTAGGTTTATTTACTCTGTCCAATAGGCTGGTATATAACAGAGATGGCTTCCATTTGTAAACTGTTTTTGATAATAAAGCCAATTTTGTTACAAATTTCTGTTGCTACCTTTCCATTTTGTGTCCAGATACAGAAGAGGCTGAATCTGCTTTAGGAGATAACACAAAACCCATAGGCCACTGAAGCTTAAACAAAATTCAATGTACCCATGCTTTACAGATCTGCTGCCATCTTAGGCTGGAAAATACCACTATGCTAGTGTGGAGTATTATCCGGCTGGCATGGTGATGGATTTCAAATTCTAAACTCTCAGAACAAATACTTATGTATATACATCAGCTCTGATAAAGAATTCAAACAACTGCTATTTCCTTTTTCTTTGGGCAGTGATTTTTGTAAAGATGAAGGTGGTTTCAATGACTGTAGCAAAAACACACAGTGGAGCAAAACAATGAAAAGGGCTGTTCCATAATGCTGGCTATTAAGGAAAATCTTTTGGGTTTTTTTGCACTGTGGAAAATATAAAAGCTGCCCCTGGAAAAACATATTTTTATAATATAAAAATGACATAGAAGATGCACTAAGTAATGTAAAGAGCCTCTGAACCTTGAGGTGGTTTTATTCTTAAAACCACATAATGATCCCTGTGGTCAGTACATGAAGTTCTTCTATTCTCATAAATGTCTGATTTCTAGGCCTCAAGCACATTTACATGTAAAACATAACCCTGTTCCCTTTAAAGATTAATACAAAGAAAGTATTGGAACACAGGCTGTAATACAAGTTTAAATCCTTTGCCACTTGGGAATGTATGAAATGGATACAGGCACTATTAGGAAGAAATAAAGAGATAGGGAATGTGAAAGAATTACCAAAAAGGAAAAAAAAAAAAGAATTGACCTCTTTTCTGAGCCCTTGTTAGTGAGGGCCAATAACCTCACAGTTCCTCCATCCCACGCTGCTGAAGCTTTGGCAAGCCCAAAAAAGGGATGCTGGCATTAGAGACGCAACACATGAACCAACAACCGCTCCTCTTTCCATTTGGCCTAACGGATATGCATGCCAAAAATAATCTCAACTGTAATATGCCAGGCCTCTCCACCTTATCCAAACACCAGGGAGTGCCCTGAAGTGTAACAGTCAAATTAACACACTAGGATAAGAGGCTAAATGAAAATACAGAAAAAATGTCTGGAAGAGATTTGCCCTGCATGGTATTGTAGCTAATTACCACTTTAAGACCTCAGTTTCTAAACTCCATAGTTACAAAGGTGAAGCTTATGTGGGCTTTTGTGCAGATTAAACTTGTCTGGATGAAAACTACAGCTGAATAATAATATTAATAGGTTTGAGCAGCACATTCGTCTCAGATTTGTGGTATACACCATCATTTTATGCAAATGCTCTCTCGGTATGTAACAAATTCACGTTTCACACCTATTTACGTTATGTTTCACACTCCTAGATAATTGATAAATCCACTGGAGATCACACAAAGTGTTAACTAAATAGGATGAGAAGAATCCTTGAGCTATGTCAGCTCCCATCATCTTTTATTTCCACACATTTAATCATATTCCATCATCTGCAAGAGGTAAGTCTCCTCCAGGCAGCTATTTACATTTTACGAATCTATGCGTCTCTAATCTTTCCTCCAATTCTATGAGAGGGAGATTCAAGTTATCTCTGACTCAATCATTTCCATATACAGAATGATGCTGAGGCAGAGGGGTATCCTGATCTGTTTTTTGCAGAAAATGGCCTCTGAGCTTCAGGCTTGCCCAAAACACTTTAGACCTTTATTACAGGAACTTAACCATAGGGCCCATCAGTGCTGGCGATGGGCTCTAAGTCACAGATAATGAGCCCACACACACACATACACACAGGTTTTGGTATCATTATGGTATCATCATCTGTTCTCAGTCAGTAGAGAAAACTAACAAGATGTTTGATGGAGCTAGAAGACTCCAGCATAGATCAAAGGGTTTTGCTGTATTGATACTGGAGTGTGTATGTGTTTACTATGTGTGGTAGACTGTGTTTATCGGGGGGCCTATGAGAAATGCATAGACCCTCACAGTGTTTGTACCTTTTCTGATATAGTACATCATCTTAGCACACTCGTGCACAGTTCCCCGATTCCTTTCACCAAGTGATCACTCCAGTGCCACCAGTGTGTTGAATTTGTAGGTGAGTTTATACACGTAACTTTTGAACAGTATTCTGGATTTAACTTTTAAAAGTATATCCCAGGAACGCTTTGCTCAATCTAAACCAAACTTCGTACCTGGTCTGGAGACCCCATTTTGAGAAAGCCCACAAACTAAAACACTTTGGATTTTAATAATCTACTTGGGAGATCTACAATAATCATCATGTTGCCATACTGGATCCTACTGAAATGTTTAAAAAAATTCACAAGACATATTTTTTTTCCAATCTTCACCAAATTTGGCAAAGATTATCTTTAAACAAAGCCTCACATAAGTAATTTTAGATTCTAGAAACTGTTTGTCCTTTACAGCTAACAGAAACTGGCGAAGAAGCCGTCAAACAGAAAGCATGGTTGTATCTCAGCAAGTGTTCAGTGCACTGACATCAAACTTGGCGAATGGACTCAGAATAAAATCAAAAATCAAACTTACAAACCTGACATACTATTTGGGTCAAATTTGACCCGTTTCGATATTTGACAGCAGCAAACACACCCTAAATGTCATTTGTTTAGCCTGAAATCTGATAACTATTCCTAAAGTGTTCCAAAACACACAAAACTGAAAATATTTTAAAATTTTATATTGTTGTATAGGTGCTACAATTTTCTTTACACTGAGGCCATTCCGGGTCAGATTTGACCCATATCTATTCAGATGGATTTTAGATCCACCAGTGTGGGTCAAAACAAGGAAAATGGTAATTTTAGGGAATCTTGAAACTGTGAAACTGTACATGCCATGTCTGTGTGTAGTTTTTAATGGGACAGTGGTGATAGAGTTCAAGGGGGATGTTGACACTGTCACGAGAACAGACTGTTTTCCCACCACATTTGGCCAGGCTCCCGCTGGCTGTGATGTTTTCATGTGTTAGGTAAAGCAGGTATTGTGTGACAGTACATGTTTTTCTCCAAAAACAACTATTGTAAAACCTAAAAATACACCTTTTCCCTGCTCCCTGAAACATTAATTAAGGATTAATAATCAATTTATTAATGTCAGACAGGCTATTTATAATTTATAAATATATTTATAGTTCAAAATTCAGTATAGACATTTATTATGAGAGAATTCTTGGCCTAGGTCAAAACTGACCTCGGCCATACTGTGAAGGCATGAAATATGAAATGTATGTAAGGGTTAAAAATAATCAAATGAAGTTGCCATGGCTACTGTGCCCTGCTTAACTGTTTGCCCCCCTCAACGCTGCTTGCAGCTATATTTGTGTATGTCTTTGTACAGTCCTTGCAGACTCTTCAACAAGAGTGTTATTGCTGTTCTTCTATAGTCACCAAGCATGCACAGTAACTATGAAAAACATTAGCACATACACCATCCAACTTAGTGTGTTTATGTGTTTGCACATTGTATGCGTGTGTTTTGGTGCGTGTCTACGGACTGATTTAATATTTTATTGCTTTTACAGTGGTTGCACAGGACAATTAGCATTCCACTCTGTTTCCCTGGTCTCCTATGAGATGTCTCCTCATTTGAAGATGATACATTCCCTCAAGCTTGTGTGAGTGTCAGGGAAAGAGAGAGTGAGAGTGAGAGAGAGGGTCGAGAAACACAGCTTATGTTGGAAGGTCGAGGTAAGCAAGCTGAATATGCAGTGTTCCTCCATTGCAGTAAAGGCTTTGAAGTGCAATGTTAACCTCAACCCTGACCCTTCTATAAAAATGTGGCTTTGGCTTCTCAGTCAACATTGTGGGCCAACAGACTGTAAAATGCAAGTCAGGTACAGGTTTTGGCTGTACATTATACTGACAACAGTGGATACAAATAATACAGGTAGGGAAAAAACAAAAATGTGTTCCAAATGCAAATTACACACACACCTTAATACATAAACTAGAATTAGGCACATAAAAACACACTCCATACTAGCATCTACCTTTTCTCCCATGAGTCATCCATTGCCTCATTCCTCAGTATTAGCACCCGACACACACATGCACACACACATACCATCCTAACAATTACTCTGCAGCTTTCTCTATGTGAGCCAAGTAAATGGACAGAAGGAGGATGGTAAAGGAGCAGAGGACACAGAGCTCCTCTGGAGTTTCTTGCCAAGCAGTTGACTGGCACCCATGGCTCAAGCCTTTTCTGGCACAACTGAGCTGAGATGTGCAAGAATTTGATTATTTCCTCCCAGTCTCCTTCTCATTCACTTTTTTCTTTTCATCAGCAACTTGCTATTTGTTTCTCGTGCACTGTTTTCTCTCTTTTCACTTATATCAGTCTGGCGTTACTCTTTTCGCTTTTTATTACCCCATCCACCCCCTCCCACCTTTAGATCTCCTTTTGTCTTAGTGCTTCTTTTTCCGTCTGTATTCTACAAGCTTATCCACCAGTTTCTGATAAAAAAGTAATAAGGCTTCTAATGGCTTCAATTTCTTCTCTCCTGGCAATCCACTGTGTATTGCATTCCTGTAGATAGCCTTTGTTGTTCCTAAAACAAAAGGCCAAATGTATGTGTGTGAGTATATGTGCACTTCCATGGATTTGTGATCATATTCTAGATATAAATTCAGCTAGGTATGTAGGCGAGCACTAGCCTGTGTGTGCAGTAAGAGGTCCAGTCTTTGCTTTCCATACTTTGTGTGTGTTTGCGTGCATATTTGCATCATTTGTATATTTGTGTGTGCAGTTTTCCCACATGATTGAACCCCACCACTTAGGCCAGGGGTTTAATTGAACAGTGAAAGTGGTTGGATGTGCCTTGCTTCAATGGTATATATGACCCATTACTCCCCTCAGGCCATGCTAGAGGGTTGCCTGGAGTTATAAATTTTTCACAAACGCAATCCCATGTGTTTTTCATAGGAGATAGTGTGAATAAAAGTCTTGATGTGTGTGTTTGTGTGTGCGTGTGTCTGTGTGTAAGTGAGAGAGAGAGAGAGTAAAAGAAGAAACAAAGAAAATCACTAAAGGTCAGTGTCCTTCTCATCCCCCTTTCTCTTCTTGCAAGGACCATGGATTCAATTTTAATCTCCTCTGTTATCTCTTACTATTGTACCACTGTAAAAAAAGAGAGAATATAGACCAGCGTTGGTCCTGTTGTACTTCTTTACATAGACAATGGGACACAGGACAAATCGACCTTATAAACGCTCTGTCTTCTGAAACTGAATCAATCCACAAGCACCCATATAAGGTCAAGAAAGAGAGCTAAATATATTGCACAATCAATACCTCATAACATGCACATTTGCTAGTATATTTTTTTGCAGTGTTTGGATTATTTTCTTACATTATCCCTTTGCAACATTTACTTTTATTTTACAAATATTACATCTGTTCTGTTACATATCATCTTCTCTGGGACTGAATCATCCATCCATCCATCCATTTTCCTCCGCTTATCCTATTTAGGGTCGCGGGTGGGGGCTGGAGCCTATCGCAGCTGCCATGGGGTGAGAGGCAGGGTACACCCTGGACAGGTCGCCAGTCTGTCACAGGGTGGGACTGAATCAAACATTTGCAATAAGTCTTTTGCAACAAAAGGATTGAGTGTGTGTGTGTGCATGTGTGTGTGTTTGTATCATTCAGGTCTTAATTTTGTGAATAATTGCTCAGATTTTCACATGTAATTATTGGCAGATTCTTTGTGAATAACCCAAATCCTTTCTTGGATTGCCGAATAATCAGCGAGGATCCATAAATGAGTTAAAAATAGAGTAGACTCCATCTGAAGCAGACAGAATCAAGACACCATCAGGTTTGCTGATAACACTGCTTTTAGGTTTCACATTCAGATATTTTTTTATATGCAAAAAAGGTTCTGTATTGAAAAAAATCCAAGTCACGTGTAACCAAGTAATCAAGCAAAAGCAAATATCAAGGTATTCTGAGAGTTTCCACTCTAACTTTGGCCACGTGCTTTAACAAATGTGCCACACTGACAAATTCTTTGACATGGTTCTTCTAGAAGTCGGTTTCTCTATTGATGGAGTGCTTTTCTGATTATGTAAAGTAAGACCAGGAATTATCTGATCAGTCAGAATTTATTTGACCAATCAATCAACCAGTCAACCCTGAGACTACAACCCTACACAGGAGTGTTTTATGATACACTAAAGTGATAGTCTGGGGGCTTAAATGCAGCAAAAACTTCTGTCTGGACTTGAAGTCACATGCTTGACATCCTAGCCTTTTCAAACTTTATTTTCTGAGAGAGTGGTGGCTTGTAGTGGTTAGCAGTAGCATTACATGGGTCTAGTCAAAAATGTGCATAAAAGCAAAAGCATAATGGATCAGTATCTTTTTAGTCTGTTTTACCTATGTATATGCATGTATACAATATAATTCAGTACTAATTCAGTTTTTTTTTTCCCTGGCCAAACATTTATAAGTTTAATAATTCACAGCTCACAAAGTTGTATTGGCATATGTACAATTTGTGAGTGAGACCTTCTTCACAAGGGTCACATCGCACTCTTTAAAAGCCCATCTGTTTCTTTTTTGACAAATAATGTAATCTAAATGAGACTAAGATGGATGTCACCTCAGCAAACACTGACTTGACCCCTGCTCATGTTTTTTCTCTCCATCTGTGCACACTCCAAGGTGAGATAGCCCTTGAAAATGCTCTTCTTTGACTCATTTCTCCATTTTCTTCCTCTGTTTTTTTGTCAACTATATTTTCAAAATTGCAATGAATGAATGGCAAGACAGGAAAATGTACTGTGAGTTCGAAAGAGAGAGGTGGAAAGAGGGGAGATATTAATAGTGACAGGGCAGGGCTATTGAGAGCCTGACGATAATCCCTCTGCATCTCTCTGAAGGTGTGGGGATGAGGTAATGGCTTGATGGTGACATCTAGAGATGGAGCCGGAGAGTTAGATGGGGGGCTAATGACTAAAGATTGTGACCTCTGGGGAGTGAGACGCCATTTTGCTGAGGCCTTTAAAAGCCTGAGGTTCCAGCTCAGATGTAACTACTATCAGTCCCTAGACTAACTAAGGGTTTGTCTTGATAAGTGGAACTGACAACCCTCAACAGTGAGGTCTCCCGGAAGATGCACTACTCCTTTGGCACACCATTTAGTTCAGCCAAGGGTATGTCTGCAGGGATTTGTCTATTTCCATTTTCTTTCTACTGGTGCTCTTGTGTCTATGAATCTCATCATTACGCTAGCAAGAATAGGCATGTGACATTTTTTTTATATATATTAGTGAGATGACTTTCAATTGATTGACATGAAAGTGCTTCCCAGCATAAAGGGAAAACAAAATGATCATTTCAAACTTCGTGAGATCATAACAATACAACAAATTTTGGCTTAAAAAGCTGGGTACTAAAAATAGTAACATGTAATCCTGTAAGATGGTAACATAATATGTTTTCTTTATGTGTTCTTCTCAGGACACCTGGCAGGCTTTGCTTCATGCAGCAAAGATTGAAGGCACAAGAAAATGCATTAGTTGCAATAATAACACATATGCATATTTGCAGTGTATTGTCCCCACATATAGAACTGTGCAAAATCTTCTGGCACCCCTTCTTTAGATTTTGCTAGGAAAATGGGAAATAGGTGAGTGACTTAATGAAAAGTGCAAACATATATGGAAATACAGTATTTAAGGCAAAAACGGAGTTTGTATAATTCTGACAAGCTTGAAAGTTAATATTGGTATGACCACCTTTATTCTTCAACACAGCCTGAACTCTCTTAGACAAGCTTTCTTTTAACTTCTTTAAGTAGTCTTTAGGAACAGTTCTCCAGGCTTCTTGAAGGACATTTCAAAGCTCTTCTTTGGATGCTGGCTGTCTTTTGTTCCATTCGCTGTCAAGTTGATCCCACACTGCTTCAATAATGTTGAGGTCCAGGCTCTGGGGAGGCCAATCCATGACTGATTGACACACAGTGGAACACTATGTATGCTTTTACTGCACTGACAGTATGTTTGGGATCATTGTCATGCTAAAAAATGAAGCTGTTGCCAATCTGACCATTTCTGATGAAGCTTTGGTGGACAGTAGATCAACTGAAGAGCCAGATGACTGTCTCAGGTCCTGAGTCAGGTCTTTGCTGGATTTCTTTCCTGTTTCTTAAGAACATGACTTTCAGTTACTGTTCATCTGCTGCAGGCCTGCCACTTCTTCTTTTGTCCTCCACTTGTCCAGTTTCCTCAAATTTTTGTTTTGTGACAGGCTGCTTGTAACAAAATACCTAAAGACAATATTTATTGGGAAGTTGTTATGCGTAGACACAATACTGGTTGGTCGCTTGAGTTATATGCCTTTTTTATGCTTGAATAATTCATAGGTCAGTGCTAAGTGGCTTAACAAACAAAATAACATTCCACTGAAAATGGTCAGGTTCAAGGAATGGATTGAAAATGAGGAAAAAAGCAGCCAATGTTCAAAGAAAACCTCTGAAAGACCCTCGGCCTGGAGAACTATTGCTCAAGACCACTTTAAAAAAAAAAAAAAAACTACAGGAAAGTTTGGCTCCTTGGAAGCAAAACATAAAGAAATAAGGGGTGGCTCAAGACTTTTGCACAGTACTGTAGGATTTAGGATAATGGTAAAATTGTGCATAAAAATAAAATCATAAAATTACATGTTTACAAAAAAAGCTGACAACAAGTCCATTTAGCAGCTGCTATGGATAAATGACGTCCTTTTGTCATATATGTCGATTTTTAATTCACACTTTTAAGAATCCATGCTGCTTTAACAGCTGCTGGCAGGTGATAAATTAAAGATAAAAATAACATTAAGTGTTTTAGTAAGGTGCTGAGCTGCTAAAAGTGCTTACATTTGGGTTTGGCACTGATTCTGCAAATCTCTGGAACTCTAATGGAGGAATGGAACACCATTGTTTGAAAAAATATTATTTGGTGATATGAGAAGGGTGGCAGTGAGCATAGTTGGTTTGAGGTCTGGTGACTATGAAGGTCATAGCATCTGATTCACATCATGTTCATATTTATCAAAGAATTCTGTGAACCCTTGTGCCCTGTGGATGGAGGTATTTTCCTGAGAGCGATCACTCCCATCTGCATAAAAATGTTTCATCCTAGAATAAAAGTGATCACTCAGAACAACTTTGCATTGATTTTCACTCACCCTTCCCTCTAAGGCAGTGGTTGTAAAACCTATCCTGGCATGCCTCACTTCAGATGACAAAAAAAGTTCACCCCCAAAAATGTAGGTAACCATTAAAAATTAAATAAATAAATAAATAAAAGATCGAAGTTGAATTTTACTTAAACATAGGTCAGCATACGTCTTATCAGATAATCATATTTATTTTCCCTACAAAAACCATACTCTTCAGTTTATTTAGTATATATTTTAGTATATTTCCCTTGGCAGTTCATGTGCCACCAGTCGTTCTCGCCGCAGAGTACCAAATCTCTAACCATGCCAGCCAAAATGTCATCAACAGCATAACAGAGTTATTGTTAGGAGTCATGGGTTCCATTTTTGCCTGTAATTTGTCACCCTTCTGTAACTTATAGTGAGTATATTTTTTCAAAGACTGTTTTCAAGACAAAACTCAGTGTTGTACAAACCTGAAGTTGGTTAGAACTAGGTTGGGGATTATCTGAGGTCACTTTGTTTTGGTTGTTTAAAAAAAACCAAAACACATATGCAGTTTAAATTTGCCACTATGTGAACTCACTCATTTTTCATGCCTTCAGCTTCAGCTGTTGTTGACTCAAGTTAACCAACAGCAAGATCCCTTGTCAGTACTAATCGCTGAAGAAACAGAGGACAGTTTGCACACACCAAGCATAATTAAAAGACCAGTGTGGATCGATTATGGGTGTTTGGAGGATGCAGTGTAATGCCTGCACCCATGGGGCACAAGTGAGTCTCTGCTTCAGCTGATCATAACCACTCAAGGCATTGTTTTAGATGTGATTTTGAGCCCTCCTAATTACATGTGAAGAGTCTATTTTTCACCAAAGGTGATGAGGAGGGCAGGAAGTCAGACACAGAAGTGTACAGGGCATCTTGTCAACTTTCAAAATAAAACACAGTGTGCAGATCAAAGACCAGGTGCAGATCAAATACCTGGTGCACACCATGTTTCTAAAGAAGGCCAAGTTAGGCACTAAAAGGGTGGAACAAAACCATGCAGGGGAGGAGACGTCATACAGTAAAGCCAATTCTAAGTCTATTCTAAGTCTATTCTAAGTTTGTAAAACTCACCCACTTAATTTGTGCAAACCATTTTTAGGATCAGAATCCAACAAAAAGTTGTACATAAAATAGAAGCCAAAACTTTCCTCTAACATTTTATCAATTCTAAAGCCCAGCTGTATGGTAGTGGATTTTGCCAAAAGGATGGAAATGGCTACGGTGAACACATACTTCAGGAAGAGGGAGGAACACAGAGTGACGTATAAGAGTGGAGGAAGGTGCACACTGGTGGACTATATATATGCAGAAGGTGCAACCTGAAAGAAACAGACTGCAAGGTCGTGTCAGGGGAGAATGTAGCTAGACAGCATCGGATGGTAGTCTGTAGGATGGTGTTGGACATCAAGAACAGGAAGCAAGTGAAGGTAGAGGCAAGGATTAAATGGTAGAAGTTGAAGAAAGAAGAAGGTTGCATGGAGTTCAGGGAGGAGTTGAGACAGGCTCTGCGTGGTAGGGAAGAGTTACCAGATGACTGGGAAAGCACAGCTGAAGTGGTGAAAAAAACTGCCAAGAAGGTGTTTGGTGTATCCTCTGGACAGAGGAAAGAAGTCAAGGAGACTTGATGGTGGAATGAGGAAGTATAGGAACGTATTCAAAGGAAGAGGTAAGCAAAGAAAAAGTGAGATAGTCATGGAGATGAAGAAAGTAGACAGAAGTACCGGGAGGCCAGGCGTATGGCAAAGAGAGAGGTGGCCAAGGCAAAGGAAAAGGCTTATAGTGAGTTGTATGTAAAGCTGGACACCAAGGAAGGAGAAAAGGGACTTGTATCAATTGGCTAGACAGAGAGATCGAGCTGGAAAGGGTGTGCAGCAGGTTAGAGTGATTAAGGATAGAGATGGAAATGTACTAACTGTGTCTTTGTGGATCTAGAGAAAGCAGATGATAGGGTGTCAAGAGATGAATTGTGGTACTGCATGAGGAAGTCAGAAGTGGCAGAGAAGGATGTGAGGGTGGTGCAGGACATGTATGAGGACAAAGAGACAGTGGTGAGGTGTGCGGTAGGAGTGACAGATGCTTTTAAGGTGGGGGCGGGATTACATCAGGGATCGACTCAGAGCCCCTTCTTGTTTGCAATGATGATTAACGGTTTGACAGATGAGGTCAGGCAGGAGTCTCTGTGGACTATGATGTTCGCAGATGACATTATGATCTGTAGTGAAAGTAGGGAGCAGGTGGAAGAGAGCCTGGAGAGGTGGAGGTATGCTCTGGAGAAAAGAGGAATAAAAGTCAGTGGAAGCAAGACAATACGTGTGTGAATGAGAGGAAGCGAGGCGTAACAGTGAAGATGCAAAGAGCAGAGGTAATGAAGGTGGATGAGTTTAAATACCTGGGGTCAGCCATCCAAAGCAACAGACAATGCACAAGAGGAGTGAAGACAAGAGTGCAGGCAGGATGGAGTGGATGGAGACGAGTGTCAGGGGTGATTTGTGACAGAAGAATAGCAGCAAGAGTGAAAGGGAAGGTCTACAAGATGGTAGTGAGACCTGCTAGGAGATGGTGGCATTAACAAAAAGACAGGAAGCCAAGCTGGAGTTGAAGATGCTAAGATTTGAGTTGGGAGTGACCAGGATGAATAGGATTAGAAATGAGTACATCAAATGGACAGCTCAGATTGAGTGGTCTAGCGACAAAGTTAGTGAGGAAAGGCTGAGATGGCTTGGACATGTGCAGAGGAGGGATAGTAGATATATTGAACAAAGGATGTTGAATATAGAGCTGACAGATAGGAGGACAAGAGGAAGACCACAGAGAAGATTCATGGATGTAGTGAGAGAGGACATGCAAAGGGTTGGTGTGACAGAAGAAGATACTAGGGATAGGGTGAGATGGAGGCAGATGATCTGATGTACCGACCCCTAAAGGGAGCAGCTGACAGAAGAAGGTTTGTGTAAACACTGCTTTTCCTTAATAATAATTTTCAACACCTTGCTGGTTTCCAGCTGTGCTCCTGTCTTGGAGAGGAGGGAAAAAGAAAAAACTGCAGACCTTTGTTTGAAAAATTCAAAAAATCACGGTAACAAATAGTTGAAATAAGCACTATCCCAAATTGGCCTTTTACACTGCCTCTACAAAAGTGAATGCAGCTGCAGACATAAACAGCAGATGCCTGTTTTGTTATTTGCATAATGAAATAGACTGTAGTGGTCACAGCATCAGAGTATAAAACACTTAATTTTTATTTATTTAAACACGTGTAAACTCTGCATGTACTTTACTAAACTGCAGATTTAAAAAATTTGTATTTGCAGAATATCTATACTTCAAGACTTAATTAGTGTGTTACCAGATGATGCACTGCGGTTTATTCTTTATTTTTGACAGAGCACAAACCCGTCTGATATGTGTCTGAATCAGCTTACTGCAGTAAACTGATATTCATCTGATTAGTAATTATGATTTGATTTTGTTTTATATTTGAAAGTGCACTATAAACCTCCTCACTCATTGAAAAACATCAAAAGTTTAATGGCTGGATAATACAATCATGGTTACATCCCTTGAACTCAAATTTTAGAGAAACTTTCCATTTTCAGCAAATGAATCCAAACAGAGCCTTCGAATGTCAAAAGTGAAGGCCAAATTTCAAAGAGAAATAACTTTATGATGTGCACACGTGCAAACACACTGGCTGGCTCCCTCTTTTCTCTTAGGAGTTACATGTTATAAGGTATAGCTTCCAATGCAAACTGACAATTTAACCCTTAAGAAATTACTAGTCCAAAACCAATAACTAGTAATATATGAAACTGACGAAACAAAATTATTTTGCTAAAGGCATCTATTCGTCTGCCTCCCTCCCTCCTTGTTCCTCACTTTCCTTCAGTCTTCCAAGGTGCCGGATGCCTTGCTCAGCTGGCAAAGCTACAGAGTGAGTGAGACAGTAACAGGGAGAGAGACAATGAAAAGAGAGGATGAGGTTCAGTGAGAGCTAAATGACTAGTTGGCCACAGGCAGTGGACCAGCATCGACCCCTCAGGAAAAGGGGCACGCATTCAGTGGAGAGCTTTAGTAAGGGCAAAACAACTTTACTCAGAGAAGGTCATGGAACCTTTGCCGATACTATTCTTTGCCTCCCACTTGTGCCTAACAACTGGAGTAAGGGCTTAAAGAACAAAGTGTGTTATTTATCATCTGCCCTTAGCCATGTGAGGTCTTATGAACAGATAGAAAATTAAAGGAAATTGAGGGAGAACAGCTCCTACACTGAATGTAAACTTGATCTGTATTTATTATCAAAAGACAAGAGGGAAAATCCTGTCAAAGCATGTGTGTATGTGTGTATATGTTAGGAAACATTTATTGATTTATTCTGACAGAGAAGTGCTATTAATATTTAACAAAAAACCCCAAAACAAAACAAAAAGAATCCAACACTGCAGCTTCAGTGGGCCTTAAAGTGGAGGAGGTTGAAGGTTCGATAATGATAATTCTGGAGAAGTTTTCTGCCAAAGGTGCTGTGTAACCATGAAGACAGCATATTTGTTTGGCTGGATAATTTCCTTGGCAATATGAACACAGTGTGAATTTAAGAAGTCAGACTCGAGTTGTCTGCGTGCCTACAAGCCTGTGTTCTGATATAAAATGCAATAAAGTAATACTTAAAGGTACAGTGTGTAAACTGTCATCACTAGATGTCAGTAGTCTGCATAATCCTTGCTACAGTGGTTTTAGTCAGCCAAGAGACATAAAAAATTTTTAATTTAGACTGTACCCCATAATGGCCGGCCGGCATGTTTCTACTACTGTTTGTGTATAAAAGCATTTTTGTACACACCATATTTTAACATATTTGAATAATATCAACACTTAGCAATAAATCAGGAATTAAAAACGGATATGTGTCAATTAAATATTTTGCGGTATTTTACATTTTTACCCCCAAGTCACCTCAAAAACTCATCTGTAGTGTGTGTAGGCTGTCAGTCAGCTGTTTACCTCAGCTGTCAATATGCTGGGTGAGAAGCGCCCACGACTATTTACTCTGGAGGAGGCTGTAAAACTTTAGAAAGGAGTCCAATACGGGTCGATGAGTCAGTGAAACTCACTTCTGACCGATGACAGTGATACTGAGGGGAGTTGTTGAGGTTATCCTGAACTGTTCTGTCTGTAAGTGCTGCTGTTTTAGCCACTGTTAGCCATGAAAATGAAACTTTCTTTGAAGTGGATCTAACATTGTTGGACTCGAACACTTAGAGAATAAACTCTCATACAATGTGGGAATGTGATCAAACTTTTTATCAGAGGGAAAGTGTGTTTTTTAGGACACTTGAGCCTAACGTTAGCTGGCATAATGTTATAATGTCATAACCAGCTGTTGTTGCTGTTAGCCGGCTCGTTGTCAGCTGTCCAGAGACGGGAGGGTTGCATGTCTAATCTGCTGACAATAAGTAATCACGACAATATCGGTAATAAAGAAGCATGTTTATGCATCTTTTCGTGTGTTAGAGCCCTGACTTCAGTTCATGAGATGAGGCTTGAGGTGAGGAAGAAGAGGATGAGGTGGAAATGAGAGAAGAGAGAGAGCAGTGGTGGAGGAGTCTGGATCATTCTAATAGATTTCTATTGGGGTACAGAGGGTTAAGTTGAATTACCTGTCGAGCAGAAAGCGACTTCAGCATCACTTTTAAAATCCTTCTCTCTCTGCAACTCCTTCCATCTGAGAAAGACTACTGTGCCAATATTTACTCTCCCGACGCCAGTCACATTGTCTCTTTCCTTCGTGTTTTTGCTTCTTTGGCGAAGGGGACCCCTTCTTAGATGGCAAAACATAGATATGATCCTTCATATCTTGAGTATGAAGGTCCAGGCACAAATTAAAATTTGCCTACATGGCACGCAAACGCCTACAAGTTCCCTTCTCCTCTGCCTTTTACTACGAATGTGGCTGGTCTGTAGCCACATACATAAAACGCAATTAGGTGGAATGGAGATGTCTATCTCAGCCACTGTTTTCAAGATGGCGGGACAACATGGCGGCTTCCACAAACCGAGCCCCACTCCTATGTATTTTTAATGGATTAATTCTAAGTTTATGAGAATGGATCAGTTTGTTGGAAGATGTAATTACACACTAATCAATGTATATTTATGAGAACAATATTCTTTTTTCTATTAAAGAACCTTTAAAAAAATTACTTACTGTACCTTTAAGCCTTTATCATTTGTACTACAAACACCACCAAATTATTCAGCTGGTGTAGTGTAGTGTAGTGCAGTGTAGCTTGAATTGCAGGTAAGGAACTAAAATAGGTTACAGCCAGGCCTGTTTATGTGGGTTTCAGGATGTCAAGAGTCAGCATTTTCTTTTTAATGCATGCGCAGAATGTGAACAAAAATTATACACATGGTTTTGTAACCATCAATGAACAATGCTAAAAACTAAATCCAGTTAAGTATTCGGACTTGCATTTATATAGCATTTTTGTTTCCTGTTACTGAGAATTCAAAGCACACACACTATAAGAGTTTATTTTATCTAGCACACACGCAAAAGTCCAGTGAATGCACTGGGGGCAATTTGGGGTTCAGTATATTTCCCGAGGACACTCTGACATGCAGATCTAACTGACTAGAGGATGACCCGCTCTACCTCCTGAGCCATAGCCCTCTGTCTTAGAAAAGTGGCAGTGTAGCATTTTTGAACTTCCAACCAAAAATGCTAAAATAACACAGTAATATTATTAAATTACTGTTTGTCAAATTAGCTTCCACTTTATATTGAGCTAAAACAAGCAAGAAAGAGAGTCCATCTCTAATATCATTAAGGATGTCACAGAAATTGCACTGCAATTGATTCAAGTCTGAAAAATGGTAGCAGATATGTATAATTGTTCAGTGAAGACTTACCTTTCTTGAGAGAATGGCACCATTAATTAAAAAACAATTACCTCCTCTTCATTTAAAAAAAATGCAGTGGAACAGACAAGGGAAAGTAACGTCACCCAGTGGTTTGTGAAGTCCCATTTTGAAGCCTCAGGATTAGCATTTTGGTTGTCTCCTTATTGTTTTTTTTGGAGGCAGAAGTGACTGTATTTGAACAAGAGAGTGGAGCAATAAGTTCTAGAAAGCTTCCACGCAGCCATAGACTTGGTGAATCACAGAGAAACAGATGCCTGCTAATAATGCAAGTATATGAAGTAGTAAAAGTAGAATTTCACTCACCGAAACTGAACCACAGACTTCTTGGATGGGCTTTTTGTATAATTAACTACACACTAATCCATATTCCTTCTCAGATAATTGCTTTAAATTTCTCCAAAAGACACAAACACCACAAATACGGTTGACACGCTCAGTTCAGTGACTTGAATTAGCAAAGATCAAACCTAGCAATCAGCTAGCCACTGCAGCAGTCCTGACCCCAACTTTAATCCTTAATAGTTTTGATGGGTGACTTATTAAAATAAATAAATAACAAAATCATCCCCCAGTACAGTTGTTATGAAGGAGTAAATTAGATATACAGAACAAAACTGTTTTTGTACCAGGCTGTACACATGCTAATTTCTGCTATAAAGTAGGGCATTTTAACATGGGAGTCTATGGGGATTGACCCTCAGAGCCAGCCTTATAAGTGGCTACTTGAGGAACTTTTTGGCACTTCTGCACTGGCTTTATTCTTTTAGTCCCAGAGGTTGCTGCTTTAATAACACCCAGGTTGTATGAAAAGAACATTTCAGTATAATTAAGCCATGTATGTGAATATATATATGGATTTGTGTGCTAGAAATCTAGACCACACTTTGCACCACTTTTTCATCTTTACACTTGTCATGATAAAGAAAGTATGCTTGCATGCCCACATGCTTCAGTGATGCACTGCTCCTGTCTATCTCTGTGCCTACGCCTTGCTGAAAAGCCCCGTCAGAGGGGCTGACATCACAGTTCGTCCATCTGTCTTGTTCCTTCTCTTCTATTGTTGTTCTGAGGGTAAAAACGAAAAAATGAGACGGGCGAGAACACAGGACACCTCCTCCAGCCACATCCTCCTCCCCTCCCTCCTCTTTACCTCTCAGTTGATTGATATGCTGCTGCAGGGAGAGCCACAGAAGTTTGGCTCAATCTAACTATTGCTGGAACCCACTATGATAGGAGAGCCAGAGGCAAAACAGGACAGGAAAGTAAGAAAAGGGGAAAGCAATGGGTTTGGGGGCATTACTAAATATTTGAAATGATACTTGCAAAATAGGATTTGATAGGATTGGATCACACAACATGTAGGCCCAAAAACAGAGTGAGGATATAAGTAGTCCAAAAATAACTCAGGTTAAAGCTGTGATCACACTGTCACAGGCACTGTCCAAGGTGCTGCACAGCAAATCACATTCACCTTAAGCCACCTTATTAAATATTCAGCCTTTTTTAGCTTAATAGAACCGTTTACCTTGTTTGAGGATTCCTCTCAGAAATAAGTATCAATATTTGGATAGGACTCGCTGCTTTATTGGTATGATTTTATTGAGAAGTGAGCTGAAAAATCGTATCATATTGATGGATATTTTTTTGTTGTTTAGAAAAAAAATCTATAAATGTTTCAACTTAATAAAATACAAAATATCAAGGAACAGAGATAAATGGAGAATTTATAACACTGAGACACAGTCTAACATGGTGTTATCTCGCTCCGGCTAATGACAGCATTACTGCTGACACCTGTTGATTTAACTTCAAAGTACATTGTGTATAATGTGTCTCCCTGGTGGTAAGTTGGCTTGAAAGAAGCTCCAGTGATACATTGTCTGCTAGACCACATCTTTTGTAAGATAAATACAAAATGGAACCATATTTCACAGCAGAATTACCTATTCTGCCTACATTTTTAACAGTTGTCTCCATTCCAGGTGTAAAACATCATGCTTCATGTGCTTACGTTGGGAAGCATGCTGAAAGGTAATGTGGATAGGCTGGAGTTTTTTTTGCTGTTACAACCGCTGTTTTTGGTTTTGATGGAGAATTATAATCATAAATTTAAAAGCAAGCTTTTGAACAGTTTGAGTTCTAAAGCAGTTTTATTTGCAGAATTCATCTCACCAGAGAAGCTGTTTTGAGCAATTATTAGCAAAATGTAAATGAGAGGGCTTCAGCAAAGTCCCATGGGTCCCAATGCAGATGTTGTAAGCAAGGGATGCATTTACTCTGATGCAGGCAATTAGCTTGATCACTGCTTTTAAAGGCATTAAACCTAGCTTATTTTAATTTATTTATTCATTTATTTATTGTTTGGGTCTTGTTCAGTCCCTCTTTAAGGGTAGTAAATGTATGAGCAGTTTTTAGATTAAAAAGAATCTATCTTGTTTTTCCTGTGTGACAGGTCAGACAGATTTTCAATAGAGAATATTGTTATGTTGAAGGAGTGGGAGGGCAGATCTGCAGAAGCTTGCCAATGACAAAAGGCCTGTGGTTTGAATAACCTCTGCACAGTACATAATGATTTGCTCCAAAATAGACCAAGGGATAGTGTATTGGATTTTTACTTGCTTTTCTCAAACCATTAATTAGTAATCAATACTAAAAATATTTAAACTATTCTTCTGTTCTAGAGCACTTTCAGCACTGACTGAAACAGGGCTAATATTCCTATCTATGGGCCAGGACCGCTGGTTCAGTGGGTGTTTGACTCTAAGTGCCACAGACAACCGCATCGATTTGCTCGACTGGGTCAGCTGCACAGAAAAAAATTACATGGCACAATTTTGTTCAGTCCCTCTTTAAAGTTTGGTAAAAGCCATTTTAAGTCTGGAACCACTAACTTCTCTTACAAGACTGCCAAAGGAATGAGAAAGTAGAAACGTGGCAAGTGGAAAACTGAGAATCTTGTTTTCTAACTGAAACGTTCTTAGATACATAGCCAGAGGGAAAAACAGTTAAAAAAAAAAATTTGTTGTTTTTGCGTCCACGGTTACTGATCTTCAATTCAGCTCCTCAGTTTTCTCTGTCTTTGGTATTACCCCTTCTATCAGCATTATGACTACAAGCATGCACAGTCAAGGATAAGAGAACCGAACATAGAATCAACATCAGACACAGGATAAAAACGATAGCACAGACAGAGACAGAAGAGAGTAAATCATGGCTGCTTCTGAAGGCAAGCCTCTGGAGACACAGAGCCTGCAGCTGCAAAACCAGACAGAAAGGATCTGTACAAGAATTAAAATAAAAATTAATCAAAAGGGACGTGTAAGTATCCTCATATAAGCCATTCACTCTCTCTATTCGTTTCTCTTTTCTGACAACAGAGCTGAGGTCTGGCTTTGAGAGCCAGACTGATTTGTGTCCAAAGTGGGAACCAGAAAGAGACTGCCATTACTGGAACCCACAATATAACCACATGAGGCAAGCTAAGGCAAGGGTTAAAAGACTGGCTGTTCTCACCACAGAAGTATATGTTGCCCATTTTGTCTGAAGATGAAGTCTCAAGATGGCAGCATGATGGCATAAAAAAAATGAGCAATTCTGTGTTGCTTCTAAAATTTGACTCCAGCACTTGGAGTGACATATAGCACTTGAATCAAACCCTAAAATGTCAAAAAGATGTTTGCTCATGTTTACATCTGTGCCAAGGGAAATTGGCTGCATCTTAAATTTATGTGGTCCCATGCCATCAACAGTAAATGTGATGTCTGTGTGAGCCTACTTGTTGATGTGATTTTGTCCTTAAAGCAAATGTACTACCTGGTAAATGAAAGGAGTTGATAAAGGTGACTTAGAACCTCTTTTTTCAAGGGTGTGTGTCTCACCCTTTTAATGTATCTATAGACAGGTGACAAACTAAAGGACTGGGCTAGGACAGCTTCAGGTTCCCTTCTGCATTGATTCTGCAGATTTCTTGAACTGTAAATGAGGGAAGGAGCTTCATTCTTCCAAAAGATATTGCCTCATTTGCTGTTGGAGAGTACTAACACATTGGTCCAAAATCTTCCATAGGTGCTCAAACGGGTTGGGATCGGGTGGCTGCAAAGGACACAACACATGACTAATGTCATTTCCATACTCATCAATCCATTCAGTGTATCGATACTGAACCCCATGTTGCTCCCGATACATTCATTGGAGTGTGAGTGTGTGTGAATGTTAGTAAGCACTTAAGTATAGATAAAAGTGCTGTATGAATGTATGTGTGACTGGGTGAAAGTGGCCTGTAGTATAAAGCGCTTTGAGTACACAAAACTGAGTACAAAAGCGCTATATAAGTATCAGTCCATTTACCATTTGCCATGATAGAAATGTTTCATCCTAGGATGAAGCTGATCACTCAAAACAACTTTATTGATTGAGTGTAATCCTTCCTTTTATGGGGACAAGTGCACCCAAACCATGCCAGCAAAATGCCCATCACAGCATAACAGAACCACAGGATCCCCTCAATGTAGGGTTTAAAGTTTTCTTTTAATCTGTCACCTGTCCACAAATACTCATTCTGTAATTCAACAAAAACATTTGTTGGGGTTACACTACATGGACAAAAGTATTGGGCCTTAATCTTTAAATTCAGGTGTTTTCAGTCACCGGTGTATAAAATCAAGCACCTAGCCATGCTCTGCCGTTGGTCGTTCTAAAGAGCTCACTGAATTTGAGCATGGTACTGTAATAGGATGCCACCGTTGCCACAAGTTAGTTCATGAAATTTCTTCCCTCACAGATATTCCATGATCAAGTGTAAGTGGTATGATTGCAAAGTGGAGGCGTTTAGGAACCACAACTGAGCCACGAAGTGTCAGACCACATAAGTTGCAGGGTGGGGTCGCCGAGTGCTGAGGCGTAAAAGTCGGCAACGGTCTGCTGACTCAGTAACTGTAGAGTTCCAAACCTCCTCTGTCATTGACATGAGCACAAAAACTGGGAGCTGGGAGCTTCATAGCATGGGTTTCCATGGCCGAGCAACTCCTGTAGGTGTCCACAGACAGGTTTTTCTTTTGTTTTTTTTTTAAATGGTGACAGCATCTATATTCTGTACAAATTGTATGAAACTCAGTGTTGACAGCGTTCAGGGTCCTCAGCGCAAAAAAAAAATGACCTCAGTGCAATTTATTTGTTTTTGTTTTTTTCCCCTACTTTAGTCACAGCTGCTCTCACTTGAAAACAGCTCTACTTCTGGAACAGCACTGTGCTTGTCAATATAACAGGTCTTGAACTGATCAATCAAAATTAAGAAGAGGCAGGACTTGCCACATATAGAGCACACATATAAAGAATTGCTTTAATGTCCACATATAAAGCAGTTGACTCACTGCACATTGCTTTGTAGCTGATAGTTGATCACTAGAGGACATTCCAGGCTCTGGTACTCTCCATTGTATTTACCACCCAGCCGCATGTTTGCTGAGTCTCAGGGCAATTGTTGTTGTAAACTGGCTTGATATAAATAAAGCTTTATTTAATTTAATTGCTTTTTTGCTTGCCTCCACGTTTAGATAAGTTTAACTCAGGTCCACTTTGCGTTGCTAATTGCTTCCCTATTTCATCTGTTTGTGCTACAAATCACTGAATTTCACTCACATTCCACGGTCTCTGGTCACCACATCTCTGCCAGTCTCTTCCTGTCTCAATAATTGATTACTTGAACGTAAGTCAGGAATATAACTCATATTATTTTCTGAAAGATAACCCGTGTGCTGTTTTCTGCTAGGCTACCGAATGGGACACTTACATCCGAGGAACATGTAAGTTAATCTAAAATAAATGAATAAATAAGTCTTTGCCAGCAGTATTTTGCCATGCAGATATAGATTGTATTTTCTTATTTTATTTTATTTTATTTTCAGCCCAGTACACTGGAGGTAAATCTTTTTTGTAATGCTCACAGAACTGAACCAAAAATACATAATCCACTATCTACTCTTCTGTCATCTCTCCATGTCTTTTTATTCTATGGACATCCTATATTCGTGTATATATGTTCCTGCCTCTCCGGTTTTCCGTCTCCCCCCCCTATCTTCCCCCCTCCATCTACTTCTTTCTCTCTCATTCTCAGGACATGCAGATGACACGGGGCTTGGCCAGACAAAGTGATTCCACAGTGCCGAGGTCTGCCAGAGAGAGATAGCTTAGACACAATGTCACTGCTGTTAGCAATGTAGATGCAGGCTGCTGAGGGAAGGAAGACTCAAGCTCGAGTGAGAACGAAAGAGGGAGAAATAGAAGCGAGAGAAAGGGAGGAAAAAGAAACCTGGCAAAAGGGCTTCTGGATGGAACCAATGTTCAAATACACACAAAGTTACCGTATATAGAACTTGCTTAATTAGACTAAGAGGAGAGGATACTTTTTTTAATGTACTTTGTTTTATCCCTTTCCTTGAGCACTTCTATTAAATCCAACAGGAAGTTCACTGCCTCTGGCTGAATGAGATGCACCCCTCAAAGAAAATCTGTGCTGACCCACTTCCCTCGGTATGTCAGTTATCTAGAGGAAGCCAACAAACACACTCTACTCTCTACCACCTCTGAGGTCTATACTTTAGCTAAAAATAGACACACACACCCAGGCTAGATTCTGTAAGACTTTGCAGTTCTCAGATAACAATACACTCGATATATGCTGGCCCATATCGATCTAGAAAAAGAAAAAAAAAAACATGCATTTCTCAGGTTTCATGTGTTTACACATCCATTCATCCATCCATCCTTCCAGTATTTCTTCCCTGGGGAGTTATAAAGTTTCAAATTTATGTTGTTAAATCTCCACAGCCTGAGGAGATGGAAATAAGGGAGCACAGCCAAACCTGTGTTCAGCATGCTGTCACCCCATCTCAGCTGTGGAATGCATGTTGGGTTTGCCCTATTAGGATTTCCAACGTTCACCACAAAAAATCTTTAAAAATAAATAAATAACATAAAATAAAATAAACTGGAAACATACTGGAAATGTATGTATATATTATATTGTGCATTAATAATCAGTAGGCTGCAAAAGAAAAAAAATAGATACTTAAAAGCATCACCTGAGACTCTTGGAAATTATGATGGATTTTTTTCACTCTTTTCCACTTTTCCTCTTTTCTAGATCAAAAATTAAGCAATTTGCTGCTGACCCATAGTTCACAGAAAACTGGAGATAATTAATGATGTCAAAATCAACAGACTCTTTGGGATTAAAATAATGTGTTTAAAAAATTAATACTATTAATTAAGCTGAGCTTTAGTTTACTTTGTACTTGCTGTGATGGCCAACCAAAGTCGGGAACATGCAAGTGGTGTAGGGTTTTTCAAATTATGCAACTCCTTCTTGTGTCAGCGGAGTGTCACTTCAATCATCAATCCTTACAATCGTTATCATCACAGAAAGAGTGATAAACAACACCATCAGAGCAAATAGCAGGGACAGTAATCAGGTTCTGTTCTCTTCTCTCCTAACAGTAATGGCAGTGTCTGCATTATGGGTGCCTTAGGGGTCCAAGCCCATCCAAAAAAGTCACTTATTTCTAAAAACCCATGATAGAAATAAGTCATTGCATAACAACCAAGTTCAAGCTTGAATCGCAACTCACATGACTTAAGACATTTAACCCACTGGGGCCAAACTGCTGACAAGTGACTGGCATCTAGCCTGATAATTTTAGGGTGGAATGGCCTATGCAAGTAAGACTTTGGGAAGTACATCTTACGTCTCTTGGAACTATAAAGAGGTCATTCATCTGCTTGTGCAGCTAGTTTTAAAATGTGATCTTTCTGGGAAATGTTTTCAGATTCTGCACTCGCTGGTGACTTCATTAATCCACTCATACACCTTGTGAAAGTCTCTCCTCTGCTTTGTACACTGTTATTTAAGTCAGGTATTGTTTGAACTTTTGAAATTGTGTTTCTCAATGAGCACAATACATACATATGGTTGTGATTATCCATACCAGTTCATGATGTGGTAATAAAAGGTGTTGAAGAGGAATGGAACAGCACTTTGCAACATATCATGTGATGTTATGACACCAAAATGTGTGTGGTACTCTTTGGGTTCTGGGGCTTTTGTGTTTTTTTATTTAAGGGACTAACTATCTGATTTGAACAAATTTGTCTTCCCTCTCTTCCATCACAAAGTGAGGGAGAGGCAGTTGTCAGTCAGTTTATTCATATGGTCAAAACAGCATCATTAGGCCAAAAATATAAGAATTGATAAGAAGTGCCTTTTTTTTTTTTTTTTTTTTTTTTAAGAGCCCTTTTGGG
>VUQI01032069.1:0-10294 GCA_015106735.1 Paratilapia polleni | reverse complement strand
ATGTTTGGGGTGGGGGGGGGGGGAAAGGGGGGGAAAAAAAAAAAAAAAAAAAAACACCTACCCAAGTTGTGGCTCAGCAGGTGCCGTTGGACCTCAGAGGGGGTGGGGTTTGACCCGAGGCATCGCATCACTGTTATCAGCTCCTTGGCTTCGATCTTCCCCTTCCGCTGGCGGTCGTACAGAGAGAAACACTCCTTAAACTCTGCAGAGATATGAACACATCACACCCAGCCTGGTTTGTTAAGCCAATCAAGGGATGTGCAGAAGAATAAAAGGCAGAGCTTCTTTTTTAATACTTTATTACAGTGCTTCCCAAATGGTGTACCTTGACCATTCATGTGAACTGTGGGCTTTCATGACAACTACACTTAATGCTGTTATTGCAATATCCAACTGCACAACAATTATGAATTAATTTGTTTCTGTATCAGTCATATAGCCTCAGCTGGACCAATGATATCAGCAGGCCTCAACCTGAGTGCGTCATGTGTTGGGAGAAGCTTCCTTTGTACCTTGTTAGCATTAACGTGGTGCAAAGGAAGCTAAAACAGCACTTGGAAACCAAACGTCCCTTCTGAGAGAAACATGGCCCACTTCACTAGTGCTGGATCTCAACCCGACGCAGGCCTGCAGAGTCTGAGATGGGAGCTCTTGGTTTTTATACTTTCTCTGAGCGTTGCACGGTCTGACCTTGGGGTGAATTTGCTGGGATGTCCACTCCTGGGAAGATTGTGACACTGTTAATACACACCTGAATGCTCCAGACCAACAAAACAAAACAAAACTTCTGCTTTTATAGAGGTGCTCACACTTGCTGATGATCAGTTAAATCAATGCATTTGATTAGCAGCACTTGGCTGCTACTGACCTTAATTCCTATGGAAGCAGTAAGGTTTTAAATTTTTTTACAGGACTGCAGAAAGTCCTGTGAAAACTTGTTCACGGGACTGTATATTATCAGCAGAACAGTATAAAGGAATCAAGACAGTTCTTAGATAAACTGGTATGAGATATGTTGAAGCAGTCGAGTTACAGTCATACCGAGTTAAAGATGTTTCTGCATGAGGTACAGAGAGAAAAAAGGAAAAAGCAGCTGATCTTTTTAGCTCCATATACTGAATATAAACTTTACACACACACACACACACACACACACACACACAGTGGCCCGATTCATGCTCCTCCCCTTTTGTTCCTCCTTTTAAGTTTCCAGCTTACTGCATCTGCAAAGAGTGTCTCTCACAAAACAATGCTTTCCTCCATTTTCACCTGGTGTTTCCACAAAGCAGCAGATAGGTGTTAAATTGGATCATGGGGTGTAATCATGGTAGGGCTGTTGGATGTGTCCCTACCCCTTTTCTGATCATCTTTAATTGTTCATTCTTCCAGATGTGTTTTAAGATAAAAGGTTCATGTTGATGTTATGAATACATCATATGACCATCATCCTTTGTTAAAATTTTTCCAAATCTTCTCCTCCATCCTGTCAAATTGTTTAAGACTTAACTACACTGCTGTGAGCAGCACGCAGTGGAAACAACATGAAAATCTCACGTTTATCTCTTAGTGACTCATCCCGACTGAATCAGCTGTCAACCACACAGACTTATGGCACTGAAAACACAAAACTCAGCCGAGGAACAAGTGTAAAATAAGCAAATCAAAGCAACATTTGTGCATATTCATATTCTGTGCGAAAGTAAACTTGTTGCCCCTGTGAAGCTGTGATGGCAACTTTTCCACATTTAAAAGACTGACTTTTTAAAAAAAAAAAAATCTTTCAATCAAAATGATCAACTGACAGCGCCAAATACCGCCCAACGTTTTAGCTGACAGACTGAAAATCAATTAATCCGGGAATAAAGAAACATTTGAATGCGATGGCACCTCATTAGCAAAAACTGTGTTCAGATGCTGGCCCTCTGGGTTTAATCACGTTAGCAGGTCAGGGAGGTCAGCCAATTGTTGGCTGTGTGAATTTGCTCAGCTTGAAGTGGAACAAGCGCCGCTTTGTGCTGTGGCAGCCACACAGAAAACTCTTCTGTCTGATTAAACTCCAACACTGCTGCCCCGGGCTGAAAAGAAATCATCTCATAAAAACGTCTGAATTTATCCAGTGTGCTGCAGAGAACACATTACAGTAAAGTAAACGCTTCCATCATCTGGAAAGTGGCTGTTTTTGTTCCACTAATGCGCCCTGTAAGCAGTTGTGTCATGACTTATTTCAGTCTGCAGCCGGCAGTAATGAGAAACGTGTGAGAGTCTTACCATTAATCTGATCCTGTGTCAGGAACTTTGCCTGGAATAAAAAGGAGGAACACAGCATTAAAAGAAAGCAGAAGGTGAAATCTGGACGACAGCGTGAAGCTTCACAGAGGAAACTGTCTCACCATTGTGTCTGCTGGTGCGGGTGGGCGGCGGGGATGAAGCAGCCGGCTGTTGGTGAGCTCAGGAAAACTGATCCTGGCCGGTGAAAGATGAGGAATGTAATGGGAGTGGATGGAGGATGCAGGCTGGGACTCTGTGTAGAGAGACAGGACAGTTAGACTCATCGCTCTGCCGCTGAAGTCCTGGTTTTATATTTGACTTCATACATGTTTTATTTCACATCCAAGAGAAAAAAAAATAACATACTGTACATACAAGCTGCTGCCTCCTACAGAGACCAGTACAGAGTTACCCAGGCGATTCTAAACGTAGTATAGAATCACCTGGGTGTTTTATATAAGTCAGGGGAGTCAAACATGTGGCCCGTGGGCCAGAACTGGCCCACTGGATCCAGGTCGGCCCACTGGTTGGCTTTTCAAAGTGTGAAAACTCCAGTGAAATCAGTAATTACTCAAAGACTTTTTCATTTTTCAATAAAATCCACAAATATTCTCCATGTGTTGATGCACGGGAAGGAAAAACCCCTTTTAACAGGAAGAAGCCTCTGGCAGAACCAAGCTCAGGGAGGGGCTGGTAGCTACATCTTACATTTGTCTGAGACTCAGTGGGTGGACAAAAACTTGCTTCCACTCCTGGGAAGACTGTGGACCTGTGTTAACACACACCTGAATGCTCCAGACCGACAAACTGCCAAAACTTCTGCTTTTATAGAGGTGCTCACAGCTGCTGATGATCAGTTAATCAAGTGCATTTGATGAGCAGCACCTGGCTGCTACCTACCCTGTTAATTCATATGGAAGCAGTAAGGATGGACTGTATTCTGGCTGTATACTGTATAAGCCTGAATAGAACATTGTTTTGACACTGTTCAGTGTTAACTTTTATCTGAGGTCTTACAAATGTTTCAAAAATCTTGATTTAGATCTTTTTTAAATGGCGTGTTCTCCCTCACTCACTCCTTCTTGCTGTTACTGTATTAGAGTCTGATTTCTGCTCCTGTGGGTGTACAAACTGCTCTGTTGGTAATGTATGTATTAGAGTGTGTCACTGAATGTAATATACATAAATATTCCTTATTAAAGATGGATTTTTGAGGCATTTAAATCCCTGCACAACTCCTCCAAAATAAATAACTAAAAAGCAACATTAAGGGATCAGGCTGCAAATGGAGAAAACAAAACTGAGAAATGAAATTACCCCCGGCAACCATCTTGGTATTCACATGATTTTATTTGTTTCAGTTTCATCCACAGCAATCACACATTGTGGAGAGTAAATTAGAATAAAAACCTGCACATTACAAGACCGTTGGAGAGCTGGTAGAACAAACTATCATTAATAAGCTGATTTAAAAACTATTCATGTAGTGTTAATGTTGTCTGTTGTGATGCAGGTAATTTAAATGTGACAATGGAAACTTTTCTAATCCACCTCCCACCCCACACTCGAACTGTTACAAAGACCAAACTGCTTGCCTCTTTAAAACACCCACACAGTTGTACAAGTAGCTAATACAGACACTCAGAGCTGAGTGTGAAATAATCACAAAATGTGATATTCTATTTTTTTCAAACAGTTATCCTCCTTTTGTGGCTGTCAGCACAACTATGAAGGTGTCTTTCAACTTCAAGTTAGAATGATCCTTTTTTAAACCTAACACAATAATTTTTGGCTGATCCTAACCAAACTGGGATTCAAAATATGGAACTGCTTCCTTATAGAGGTTGTCACATCAGATCGATCCACATGTTTGATTCATTCCTGCCACAACCTTAACCCCAAAGAGAAAAGCCCAGCAATCAGACAATCCCCTATGAGCCGCACTGGGCAAGAGTGGGAAGGAAAAACTCCCTTTTAACAGGAAGAGACCTCCAACAGAACCAGGATCAGGGAGCTGTCTGCCATTATCAGTTTGGGGGTGAGGGGACAGAGAAAAGAGAATTAATACATGATTTTATTTTAGTATTTCGTGAGGGGAAAAGTCACGGGAAAGGGAACAAACCACTCAGGTGCTGTCAGACAGTATTGGCTAAAAACCACGGAAACCATAAACACTATCATCCTCATAAATAAATAAAGCACAAATGTACATAACCATCACTGATGCAGATCTTAAGGTTCAACCTCCAACACACTCATCTCTCATCATCTTGGACTTAAAAACATTCCCATGATTTTGCCAGAGAGGCAAAACCTCATTATTCTTCCCTTAAAGACTTTATAACTGCAGCCTCTGGTTCCACAGACATTTTGTCGGATTAGTGGTACATTAAGTCGCTCTCACTGTGAACACAGCCAGAGGAGGTGGTTATTAAATGAGCCATTCTGTCATATCTGAGTAATCTGTCGGAGGTGGAGGGTGTAGACCGCACAGGGCTGTGGGACGTAGATCAGTCCGGGGAGTTTCTTCCTCAGGATGCTGTCGTTCCACAGAGAGGCCACCCAGATCACCACCAGGCACTGAGCTGCAGAGAAACTACCGAGCACAGAGACAAAACAAACCAGGTTCCCTATGAAAGGACATTTTCCACAAAGTCAAATCTGTAGTCTCGTGTTTTACTGATTAACATTATTTTAAAAGTTTTTTTCAGTACTTTTTAGACTACAAAAAATATTTTGGAGCATTTGTCATACACATATGTATGACAGTATATAAAGCCTCAGTCACACATGGGCCTAGAGACCAGTTGGCAACTCCCTAGCAACCTCCAGTCGCTAGGGAAAACTGCACAATCCCCAAACAGTTGGCGAGTGAATGCTGGAGGTTGCTGGCAGTCGCCGGGTGAAATCGGTCACAGAGAGGGTGCTGCACTGAAAACCTCTTTGTGATCCTTGTGATTGCTTAGGTCACTAGCAGATTGCTGCGGTTGCCTGTAGTTTGCATGGAAGACACTGATGTGTCACTCACTAACCACCGAGCGGTAGTGAAACTGTGAAGAATGGGACTCAAACCGGAAACAGAGAACATTTGCCTTCAGAGTAAAAGTTATGCCTTACTGCTGAAACCAACACGTTTCCAAAGGTGCAACTTTTACTTTGAAGGTAATCTCCACTTCCGGTCACATCCTTCACAGTTTCACAACCGCTTAAGCGAGAAGTTGGCGAGTGTTTGCAGCCAAATTGGCATCTTCCATGAATACTATGGGTGACCTTGGCAATCTGCTGGCAACCAAAGCAATAACAAGGAGGTTTTCATTGCAGCATCATATACCTCAACCAATTTCACCTAGCAACTGCCCACAACTGGTTGAGAAATAATCATTTTTCCCTAGCAACTGGTGGTTGCCAAGCAGTTGCCAACCAGTCTTTAGGCTCGGGTGACTGAGGCTTTAGGGCCACTGAAGGAAAAACAAGAACGACTCATTCCCCCCCTAAATTTGCCAGTATTATTTCGTTAATTTGCCAGATTGTTCAGTTGCTTTCTTGTCTCGTTGACAGTAAACCTGCTGCTGCATTTCTGGAACTTAAAAAAATCAGATTGAGAAAAATCATCCAGAAACTGCTCCTTTTAGTTTGAGCAGTCCTGCTGGTTTTTACCTGTACAGCATGAAGAGGCCGTTACTGTTGAGAACCAGGCCCCGCCTCCTCTGATGCATCACTGTGGCGGCCATGGTGAAGAAGGTGAAGGTGAAGAGGATGAAGGTCTGTCCTTCAGTGATTAAATACCTGCCGGCAAGAACAAAGAGAGGGGCTGTGTTTACTTCTTAGGGTCAAATTAAAATATCAAGAACTAATCAGCTCAGTAATGACACAGTGCCAGCAGGAAGCTGAAATCTCTTTGAGAACTTTAACATGTTTAACGACTGAAATCCCTTTCAAGCAAACAGTGCTTCAGTAACTTATCATTTCAGTGGAGGATCCAATCAGCATCTCTTTAAAGCTCTTTTTGTCAAAGCAAGAAGACTGATTCAGAGTCACGATCTAAACTTTACAAAATGATGCAAAAATGTATTTACAGTTTCAGTAATGTAGCTGCAGCTGCTTCGTGGCAGCTGTCAGAACACAACTAAACACGAGCTTCTGCTCCGGCTCAAAGTAAGCAGGTTTTCATCCCCACCTTTTTTAACAACCTCCTCTCACTGCCACATTAGAAAATGTGTTTTTCACACAGTTTTGCGTAATTGAACTTTCTTAATGACGTCGTCTTCTCAGGCCTCGTCCACCAAAAAATGTTCCAACCAATATTAAAGTGAGTGCACATGTAAAATAATCCTGATTTATGAAACATCCACACTGGAAATTTTTCTTCTTATCACTGTGAGTATTTTAGTGAATCAGAATCATTTAGGCACGCCCACACTCTGCAGTCCGCCCAGTACCACGCCCCCTTTTCTCAGCTTTAGGAAACACATTTACCTCAAGATGCATCATGGAGAAAACAATAAAGTTGTCATAAGAGGGGGAAAAAGGAGAATTTAAACAGCTTGCTAAGTGCTGATGTATCGACTGTATTTGAAAGCTTCAGAAAAAAACCCTCTCACGCCAACTAAGATTACAGTGTTAGTCTCTACAGTGAGTGTATTTGTTTGTTCTATGAGCATTTTTTTGGTTGAAGTTGTTTTGTTAAATAGTATAAAATGTGGAACTGTCTAAATTGTGTAAGGCTTCAGTCACACAGGCCAGTCAGCAACCCCCTGGTAACCACCTATCGCTAGGGAAAAATGTGTACTCCCTGACCAGTTGGTGAGTGGTTGCTGGCTGTCCCGGGGTGAAATCCATTTCAAAGAGGGTGCTGCACCAAAAACCTTTTTGTGATTGCTGTGGTCGCCCATAGTTTGCATGGAAGATACCAACTTGTCTGCAAACACTCGCGGTTTGCACTGCGAGCTGTAGTGAAACTTCAAACTGTGCAGTGCAAACCAGAAACGGAGAGCATTCGCCTTCAAAGTAAAAGTTTTGCTTTTACCACTGAAACCAACACGTTTCAAAAGGCGCAACTTTTACTTTGAAGGTGAACAGTCCTTCCTGTTTCAATTCAAATCAGTTTTATTTATATAGCGCCAATTCACAACAACTGTCACCTCAACGCGGGTTTCCAGTTTCACTACCACTTGGCGAGTAGTTTGCGTCTGCCTTCCTAGCGACCAAAGTAATTGGTAATTGGTTTTTGGTGCGCCTCTTTTCTGACCAGATCGGCCTTCACTGTTTGTGTGTCTGAGTAAGTTCTAAATTTCTCCACAGTGTACAAACAAATTCAGGTTAGAAAATACTGATGAATTCCAGCTTTGTGCATGAAAGGTTTGTACACAGGGTTTGCTAATGAGGCCCATCTTTTCCTCTGTTTATCTCCATTAACAAATCAACTCACAAACAGACAGTAGTGCATGGAAGCAAGTATTAATTCACATTCTCTTGTGGGCATTTTTGTTGCCAGTTGAATAAGATACTTTAAAGCCAGCAGTGAACAGTTTGGAAGTGTCAAATGTTTTCTGAAAGTTGCTTTATTTTAACCTCTGGGAAAGCCAAAAAAAAGGTTTAAAATTCTGTTTTTTTAGGAAAGAAAAAACTTGTAGCAAGTGTTCCACCCTGTAATAATACAAGGTGGAACACTTGGTTTGTATTTAAAGGTCTGAACCAGCCTCGACATGGTTCTGCATAAAGCAGAAAGTCACCAACACCTGAGAAGCACCTAATCAATTATTACTAACACCTGGAGCCTATCCCGCACACAGCCTCGGGTGGTGGCGTATTGTTCCTCAGAAACTATTTACAGTTGAGTTTAGCTGTTATCTGGTGGGAGCACAGCCAGAAGTTATCACACTAGCAACATCGCAGTGTGAAACAAGAGGCACTTTGATTACAGCAAAACCTTTTAACATTAAAAAATGAATTATGTTAGAAATTCAATATGTCAGCAACTGCTTTTTGATAAGTGAGCCGAGCCAACATATTTAACATGTAGGGGTTCTAACTAAAGAGGCCTATAGTTCATCTCAAAATGTTGATTTCTGATATTTACAATTTATTTATTAAAAATGGAAATGCCCACTGTAGATATCTGTAACTTAATGTTTACCACTGACTTTTATTTGAAGTCAAATACAAACAGCTGAGTTTTGATGTGGTAATAATTCCATGCTGACATCCATAATCTCCACAGTTATATAGAAATGTACATTGTGCATTTAAAAACATGCAAATTTACAAAGATTAAATCTACATTTCAGTTCTTACTAGCAAAAAATGGTAATTATTGATATCAACTTTTCAATTTTCACTAGCAGAAATGTTCATTGTCAACATCTACAAATATTATACTACAGATAAATGCACCCCACAGTGTGCATGGACATGTATAGTAAGGTAGTAATTTCAGATTTCCAAAATGCAATTGTAGTAAAATTATATTTGTAGCAGTAGCAGTTGTATTCAAGATATCTAAAGTTCCTTTTTTACACTAGTCAAAATTTGTAGATAAAGTTAAAATCTAAATAAAATCTTCCTCTCACCCCCCTGGAGGTGGTATGTATGTGTTCCTCAGGTCCTCTACCAGAGGTCTGGGAGTTTGAGGGTTCCTAGGACTGAGCTCTTCTGGACAGAGACCTCTGATGTGCCTGGAATCTGCTGGAGCCACTCTCCCAGTTTGGGGGTTACAACTCCTAATGCTCCTGTTACCACTGGGACCACTTTGGACTTTACCTTCCACATCTGTTCCAGCTGTTCCTTCAGCCCCTGGTACTTCTCTGTTTTCTTGTGCTCCTTCTTTCTGATGTTACTGTCTCCTGGGATTGCCACATCTATCACAACTACAGTCTTCTGCTCCTTGTCAACCACCACTATGTCTGGTTGGTTGGCCAGCAGCTGCTTGTCCATCTGGAACTTGAAGTCCCACAGGACCTTAGCCCTGTTGTTCTCAACCAGCCTCGGTGGTCTTGATGCATCCAGGTAAGGATGTAGCTCCTCCTACTGAAAATGCTACGTCCAGATGAACAGAATCAACTTTCTGGGACACCCTTGGTGGTGTCTCCCATCGGGACTTGGGGATTTCTAATGTGGCACAGATGTTCCTGTACATTATCCCAGCCACTTGGTTGTGCCTCTCCCTGCCATTATATGCTGAATAGTCTCCAGGGCACTTTTACACAGTCTGCAGCTCAGATCCTGTCGGCTGTGGTAGACTCCTGCCTCCATGGATCTGGTGCTTAGGGCCTGCTCTTGCACTGCCATGATCAGCGCCTCTGTGCTGTCCTTTAGCCACTGGTAGGATTTCTTGATGTCGACCACTTCCTCAGGGGCCTGATCTTCCATGATGGTTCCTCCTCCTGTTCTTCATCACCGTCTGTCTTCAGCTGCCTGAGGCACTCTTGGAGCAGCTCATCTCAGGCGTTGTGAGCTTCAAAGTGAGAGAGATTCCACATCAGAGATCTCTAACCAGAAGAGTGCAGTCCTAAGAACAGTTAAGAACCTAGAGGGCCAGAGCCTGAGAACATATACAGCTCCGGAAAAAATTAAGAGACCACTCCAAAATTATCAGTTTTTCTGATTTTGCTATTCATAGGTATATGTTTGAGTAAAATGAACATTTTTGTTTTGTTCTATAAACTACTGACAACATAACTCCCAAATTCCAAATACAAATATTTTCATTTAGAGCATTTATTTGCAGAAAATGAAAAAATGGTCAAAATACCAAAAAAGGTCCAGAGTTTTCAGACCTCAAATAATGCAAAAAAAACAAGTTCATATTCATTTTTAAACAACACATTACTAATGTTTTAACTTAGGAAGTGTTCAGAAATCAATATTTGGTGGAATAACCCTGATTTGCAATCACAGCTTTCATGCGTCTTGGCATGCTCTCCACCAGTCTTTCACATTGCTGTTGGGTGACTTTATGCCATTCCTGGTGCAAGAATTCAAGCAGCTCAGCTTTGTTTGATGGCTTGTGACCATCCATCTTCCTCTT